>QVOB01006160.1:0-26499 GCA_014839585.1 Pseudomyrmex concolor
CTTTCTCTCACCTTGTAAACCGCCGCGTCTTCTTCCGCGGATTCTGCACCTCGATCTCTTCTCTTGCACCCGCGAGAATTCTCTCTGTCTCTTTCCCGTCGTTTCTTTTTCTCCACATCCGCCCGGTGAGAAATTCCGACAGTTCTCAAGGCAACGTTTATCCGCGTCGGAAAATGCGACTGAAATGCATCGGCGCGTGCTTTCTGCGCCGCGCAGGAGCAATTTCCACCCGCATTCTTTGGGTTTACCACATGACTGCTCCCTATTTGCGCATATACATATCGACGTGAAGACTTTGAGAAACGCAATTTCGTTGCGTGTTGACGAGTTTAAATGCGTTTCCCCCGCGAGAGATCTCTGCGGGGATCTCTCAAAAGTATTTTGGATATTCCCCTTTCCTCCTCAAAAAAAGAAAAAGTACATCTTGTATTTTCTTGTATTTTGACATACTAGAAGTTCTATTCTTTTTCCAAAATAAAACGACCGATGAACACAAAGCTGTTTTTCTTGCGGCTGAATTAATTTGCCGCGTTTAATGCCGGTCGGCGCTAGAACTATTATTGCACATCGTGTATAATAATTGTAGGAAGCGAGAAAATTCGAGATAATAGATGAATATTGAACACCGATGAAGAGAATATGTAATTTAACTGATAAATCTGCCGACGATGCAACTTTCGTGCAAACGCGCCGCTATAAGTTGTCGGAAGTGACGCGTGCATTTTGTTCCCCGAAGGAAAGTCGCCGGCACTTTAATCGCATCTCGTCATCGACAATGACCTTTGAGCTCCAGTAAAAGATTCGAAGTATCTTTATTCGTATATAATTCAAAACCGCTATCAAACTGCAGTTTGTGTGAAAGAGACGATTGAAGTTTAAACGATGCAAAGTGAAGAAAAATATCTTGCGATGTTCTCATATTTTTTAGAATACCATATTAGAATTAAACAAAACACTAATAAGAAAATAGTTTCATTATAATAATTATACACGCGATATAAAACTTTTTACATTTCTTAGAATTTGATGTTCACTGTCGCGATGTTCTCGTTGTCGTATCTCGTTGATACATATCTTTGCTTTTTTATATTTATTCCCGAATGCGATTACACAAGCACTCGCGTGTGGCAAAAATGGCGCGCGCTCGTCGCATCCATCAACCAATTCAGTTTCCGACCCGGAGCGCAAGAGATGCGGGCGGGTGATAACGATAGGTGGGTTCCGTCAATTTAAAATCCTCACGCCGCGGGGGGTTAGCAGCCCGTGGTCGCGCGGTCTGAAGAGATTTGCATCGTGAAGGTTGCAGGCGTGACGAGATAAGACAATGGGTGAGTCGACAGGAGATTTCCATGCTATCGGGGCGGTGGGAGAGGAGCGGGGGGCCAGCGCGGGGCTTTCCCGCGGAAGGAGGATCGAAAAAGCCCCGGCCGATGTAAGCGCCAAAGCAAACGCGTCGAGAGCGTGCGCGCCAAGCGGAAAAGAAGCGCCAATGCAAGCGCAGATAAGTCACCGGAACCGGAAGCCCCTGCTCTCTCTTTTTCTCTCTCTACGCCTGATAAGTACGCCTGTCTACGTGCGCGGCTTGGCGTCGGATTCGGTCACGATAAATGGGACAATCCGTTGGCGATATCACGGACCCGCGATAGGCCAGACGAAGGAAATTGGCGAGCATTCCTCAAGACCCTCGCGCAAAACAAATATGAGATCGCATGTGCATCCATAAGGTATCAAATATCCCGTGAATCCCGCGTCTCCGCTTCGCGTGCGAGATATATATACAACGCTGCGTGTGCTGCAAAGTTGAATCTGATAAAAATCCATCGGAGGGTTTGATTCATGATTTCTCTCTCCTCGGGCTCGGGTATTGGGCAACAGTGAGATATATATCGCGTCGGTTTTGCAAATTTGTAGGCGTTCCAAAAATTCCTACAACACTCGCCCGGCATGTTTCGCTCGTTCGAATCGAATCGAGACATCTCTTACTTTTTACTTTCATGTATCGAAAACTGTAGAAATAAGTTTTGCGCGAAATTTCATCACGCGCAATTTTTACCGTATGAATTATTTCTCTCGCATTTCCTCTCGTTCACGGTGGAACACTCCCAGTCTTTCGTGCTCTTTGGATGTATTTGTTAAATTATACAGTTTCGACGCGCGAGATTTTAAAAGATATACATACCTACGTAATGAGCGCTTTGCCGTAGAATGATCAAAGAACAGGTGTATACCGGCGACGTTAGTCCTGAAATTATAACGAAGGGTGCCCGAGCGTTTTTTTTAACGAAGGCGACCGGCACATTATTTTTGTTTGACGGAACTACAGAGTCCGCGGAGAGCCAAAGCTACCGTTAATTAACGTAAATTGTTTTCTCCTCCTTTTGCGCTATAGTTCTTCCCGTTTTTCTCCGAGCTTTTAGTTTTCCGGAGGTTTTATCACCAAACAACCAGGTAATAATCGTGATGTGTGTTTGAAGATGTGCGTGTGAGTCATAAATGCGTGTGTGTATGTACATACAAAAAAGCAAAGCTCTTTACTTAACTCTCGGACTTAAACGATAAGAGGTCGTTCCGTTATTCAAAGTCAAAGAATAATTATTAATCGTAGATGATTACGTCGGATAAACATTTAACACTTTCAATGGATTGCATTATTTTCGCGTCAGGAACGACGTCGAGCGTCAAAAGTTGAGGATAAAATCTCGCGGATTATTCCTTGTTATATGCAAGTGCTAAATAAATATCTCGGCAAGTTTTATGCTTGAAAACAGAGATTAACCGGAAATTTCGGTAGTGGCGTAACAAGCCCGCGGTGAAAGCTGCCGAGGAGAGGTGATGGTGGTGGGTATATCAGGAGGGTTTTGTCGAAAAGGCGAGCGACGACGTAAGAAAACGGGAAGAAAGAAGCGGAGAGAGGCGGGAGAGGGGGGAGGGGAAAGGAGACGCGAACCCGGGAGAGATCGGGAGAAGGTCGGCGCGCTGCTGAAGGATAAGAATTTGCATAAACCGCCCATTAAGTCGCGGGTGGTTTATTGAAAGCAATAGTGGCGTCTGTAGGTGTGAGTCGGGATGGCTTTGGAAGGAAGATCGCTTAAAGGAAAGTAATAACGTTTGTTGGGCGAGAAGGTAGCGCTTACCCTTGCCCCCCATCATCTCTTTCCAACCCGGTTGTTCCGCTCCGAGACTCTGTGGCGCGGCACAGAGAGAGAGAGAGAGAGAGAGAGAGAGCGCCGGATACGAGGCGTTATTAGTTCCGTATTCGAAGGTCTTTGCCGGAACGCGCGAAGCCAGCCAAGATCTTCTTTTATCGTCATATCCTTCTCCCTCTCGTCGTCAGTGGCTCGGCATCAGACACGATGTAATTAACGCCCGCGAGTGTCGGTCTATCGACTCGCCAGTTTTTATTATAAGTATTGCGGTCGTTGTACAATACGCGAACAGTTGCGACGAACTCTGTGCACGCGCGCTTTTCACAATATTAACCTCTGTGGCCTCGAGGAACTCGAGTAACACGTAGAATGTGCGTGTTAACGCACGACGTTCCCGTGTTGTTTTTCTACAAACACGTGAAACTTAGCCGCGTATAAATATATAATTATACTACAAATATATACATATTGCGCCAATGTAATGGCGCGTGTACCTCAAAGAGAGCGTACAGTTTCGTGATTTCTATGCGGATATTTTCCCTGGATTTTGGCAATTACCTGATTGCATACGCATCTTTGGAGAAAAAAAATTCATGAGAGATTTATAAGTTCCGGCTATGCATTGGACGCGCAGATTTAAAAATCCGAGAGGGACAACACAACGAGATTGCCGTGCAGCGAGGCTTTTGGTGAAAATAAGAGACGGTCGAGGAATGGTGGTGTGAATGGTGAATAAAAGAGCGAGTAGACACGCGCGAGAGTTCTCTCTCTCTCTCTCTCTCTCTCTCTCTTTCTCCGATTCACGAGGAAAGTGGACCCATTTCCTATTTTTCTACTTGCTCCTCTTTTTCCTCCCTCTTCGGACGCGGAGGGAGGAAAAAAATTGCAAGCGCGCGAACGACGCGGGCACATACAGGAGAGGACCCTCTCGACCCGAATTTTCTGTATTTCCCGGACGGAAGCACGGTACTTCCGTTGCCGAGCGCGCAATATTTTCGTAGATTATCCGCGAATCCGTTAATGGAGCCATCTGCAGGGTTACATCGGTCGACGTTCCTCCCTTTTGTCTCTCCCTGTATGCTTGTTCTCTCGTTTCTCGTTTCTATCAGGCAGAGAGCGAATATACAAACTTTGAAAAACTAAAATTGAGGTCGAACGTCTTCGGATATTCGTGTGTAATATCAACATTTTACGTCCTAATTTTAAACGACGCTTTGTAACGCAACGCTTTTAACTCGAATTTCAACTTTGATCTTGTACAAAATTCCGGAACACTTTTTGTGTAAAAACTATTGTAAAATTGAAAATTTAATAGAATAAAACAGTAAATTTGCAAAATTATTAAATTTACAAAATTATTTCAATATCGTATGCGCCTCAAAAGACATCAATACCGCAAATTTCGAATTGTTATTTAAATATGTTACACCGATCGAGCACGAATGCTGGGAGGAAAAAAAAACTCAGCAGCTGTCAATGTGTGAGAGAGTTCGAAGTGCAATTATGCGAAGTGACCAGAAAAGCGTCGTAAATCCATTAGAATTTTTGTCACGGTAACCCACGACCGACGGGATTCTTGACACACGGCGTTGCGGTGTACATAGCACGGAGCTCTGATCTAATATTTGTATGTTTACGCTGTGTGTATGTAACTCTCGCTACCGGGGCGCCGTATTTGCGCTACGTTCGTTTCTCTAACGCGTGCGCGCACGGGGGCGTCCGTTATCTCTTTAAAAATAACCTCGTCGTTCTTTGGCGACGCGCAACGAGACGCGATTACTGTATCTGCCGTCATCCTGTTTAATTTCATGTTACTACGTGTCCCGATGTCGCACGTCGTTAGCACGCGCGCGCCAAGAGATTTGCTTTTTTTTTCGACCACACTTTCGCCAGAAAAGCCATCTCTCTTTTTCTCTCTTTGCGTCTCTCTTCCTTTGATCTTTGACCGCGCGCCACCACTACCACGCGAGTAGTAGTTTTTCACCAAAGCGAGATTATTATTTCCGTTTAAAGTGTCTCTGGCGAGCGAATAGTAGACTCGCTCCGACAGCGGCGGGGTGGAACATCGTTACAGTATTTCCAAAGAGTCCTCCCGGCGGCGTACTCTTTGTTTTCCCGGAATCGTCTGATCGTTCGCGCGGAAAGTCTAATTTCTCGTTTGATCAGAATTCCTTTCAATCGCGCGCTGACTTAGACTTATCTCATCCTCTCTTTCCCTCTCCCTGTACGTACGTATAATCTTCTCGTTATAATTTGCGCGGGCGCACGCGTATAGATACCGATCGAAATTATCGATCAGATTTTAAGCTTTTTGCGACAGGATTTTGGAGCTTTTCGATTCTCGTTCAACAATTAGTGATGCAACGCCGAATCCGGGAAAACCGGGTTTTCGCAGGGCGCGCGGCATAATTATCCGTGAGTGATAGCGCTTAATGTTATTTGGGTCAGCAAATTTGACCGATAATGAGTATTTCCATGATTTACACGATTTTCAAATTTACATGCATATAGGGTTAATGTAAAACATTCCCATTACGAAATGGGAAAACACGGTGTCACGTCAATTTTTCACAATCACGGTCTCATCAAAATTGTGATTTTATCTCATAGAAGATCTTGTTATAAAAATGTAAATAAACGAATTCAGACACGGTATATTTTATTATATTACGTTTTATGTTTTTTACTCTCTCTTTCTCTTTCTCTCTCTCTCTCTCTCTCTTTCTCTCTCTCTCTCTCTCTCTCTCTCTCAACGATATCGCTGATATTTCGTTAACCGTATTTACGCAAAGATTTAGAAATGTCGTCAAAGATCAAAAGATATCGGATGAATACGGGAGATCGATCTCTTCGTAAGATGTAACTGCTATAAACTCCGCTTTTAAGCTCCTTTCCTCGCGCTGCCGTCAATAAAAGAAAATTAATTCAAATTAAAATCCAATTTGTGCGCTATCTCCTATTCCTCTGTGGAGCGAAGATACTCGTTATCCTTTAGAAGATGTCGAAGCTCGTTAAGTTCCCATCGAACTCGTCAAGTATCCGTTCATGAAATCATAAGGATTATATCATTCATCTTAGTCTTATATATATATATATATATGTATATATATATATATATATATCGGCTTCTCTTTTACTAGTTAAGTAATCTCTCGAGACACGCAACATGTACAAGAAGTCATTATGTAAAAAGTAAAGACGCATCTTTTTTTTTGTTTTTTTAACTTTGCATTTAATGAGCCACGCGACTAAAACAATTCGGTTCGCTGTACAAAACAACAACACGAGTCGTTGTGTAGTCGACTATTATTTTGAATTGATTTCATCGATCATCTATTTATCGGACACTTTGAATCAATATCGAATTTCTCCCGAAGAATTCTCTTCAATGCAGAAGGATCAAGTCTTCGCGATTGACTTACCGCTGTATTGGAGTTGAAACGAAAGACGAAAGAAGAAAATATACATTGTTTCAGAAATATTACAGTTTCCTCTTATCCGCTGATTCTTTGACCAATTTGGACTCGATTCTTCTCGAGAGAGGATTCGATCCGGCGCCGAGTTTTTTTTTCCTCCCCCTTGACTTTGTTTTGTATCGCACTTGTTCGAACGCTTACGTCCGCGCAATTTTTATGTAAAATTTACGTTGTTTCAGAAAAACTAATTTTAAAATAAATGGCAAATGTGAAATAACGATTGCTTTGTGCGAAAAACTCAGGCGATTATTATTTCGAGTGTGTAATTGGACGAGAGTTTACCGATCGCTATTATATTTCAGTTCAGATATCGAAAGGTAAGATATGCAATTCGAGTTGCCCCGGGTTAGGAAACCACCATGACAAGGTGGCAGAGGATACAGACATTAGGACGAGGGTGAGGTTATTTCACGAAGATCGTCGGAGATGCCCGAGAACTGAACGTTGCGCGCGGCGCCCCTTCAGGATCAATACGGCAACCCCCGTTGTAATACTGCGTTGCCCGCCGCGAGCAACGGTGGTATAACTTTTTAACGGACTTCCCTTTAGGAATTTCCCGTCCCCGGAATATTCTCAAGGATTTTATCTCTCATATCAAGAGAATCAATACCTTTACTTATAATGCTTCTAATAACTGATAAAAAGTTTCCGCTGTATCGAAAGGGGTGAGATCTCACTTGCGACCAGAATAAATCGACATGAATAATGCATTTGTCGTTCCGTAATTATCATAAAATTAATTGTGTCAAGAAGTATTTTGCATGTTATAAAAATAAAATTCATACTTGTTCCTGTTCTGTTTCGTGAGCAAAGAGAGAAACGTTTCACACTGTTGGATTTGAAATATCTTCAAATTTCTCGTCACGCAAAAAGTTGTTTTCGAATAAATGAATTATAAATTATATCTCAGTTTTTCATGAAAAAAAAAAAAAAAAAATACAAAATATAACGTTATTAAATTCATATAAAAATACAAAATATACGTTATCTGTTCATATAAAAATATCAATATCTGATAGGTAATACGCCGATCGATTCTCGAGTCAGCCGCAAAAATCGGAAATTTAAATCACCACAGCGACGTGTTTGCATTCCTTTGATGCAGACCGCGGACGGGAATTGTTCAGTATATTTAATCGAGTCACCTAGGACTTAAAGGAGCCTATCACATCTTGCCGTGCTTTCCGTTGTCTTGGCGTATTGAAAAGAATTGTAATTACGTCTGGAATCGATAACGTCGCCGTGGCAGCTACTTACTCGTTAGCGCTAGATATAGGGAAGACGTAGTGGCCATTCCGATGTCCGCTCGCCTAACTTGCGTCGTTCTGATAACAAAAGGATAGCGCGGGGTAATTGCACGGTTCAAGGACCGTTTGGCCGATTACTCTTCTTTTTCTTCCTTAATACGGCGATATCTTTGTCCTTCTTCTTTCTCGTCTTCACGGTTGGAGATGGTAAAAATCTTGTGTGCGAAAATGTACTGTCTGATATAATACCATTAGAAATAGTATGTAATATATATATTTTTTTATACAAAATAAAAATGCATAAAGAATAATATAACGAAATACGGACGTACATGCGATTACTGGGTTTATTGAATTTTCTTTAACTTAATTCTTATTTATCGACGGATTTTGGATAATGGAGCATATTGTCGAGAAATTTCGTTTTATTAGCAATACGAGTGTGTTATTTTTTTTTTTTTTGGCAAAAAAATAAAGAAAATGATTTCCCCTAGGCTTGCTAGATAAACACGCACATACGCGCGACCGCCTTTCTCGCGTGGTTCACAGAGGAATTGTGTCTTTGATATTGAGAGATGCTGGGGTTTCAATAAAAGAACAAATAATTTCCATGTTATTGAGCCATAGGAAGGTGGAAGGGAATTTTTTAATAACAGAGTCCGGGGATGAGGTGATCGCAGAAATGGAGACTGGTATGCCGCTAAGACACTGCCTAAGGAATCCCTGACCCACTTCGCGATTCTGAGCTAATATTTTTCTATTCTCTTGAAAATTCCTCAGAATGCACAAAAGATTTCTTTCTAAAAACTATGAATATCCCCGTGACGAGGCTCGAAGCGCGGAGAGTCAGAAAGACGAATAATATGCGTTTATATCAAATCCCGAATTTTACGCGATTTGCATCACAATTTTCATCTCTGTGTTCAAATATATCGCGTAAACAGGAAGAATAATAATAATATTAAGTAACGTATAAATTTGCGCGCGGTAAAACCATATCATTTGAACTTGTACGAGGATATTATAAATTAAAAAGCAAAAGAGGCAAAGATCGCAGTCTCTTATAATTCTGAGAAACTAACAATAAGAGAACATTCTATATTCCATTTAAGACGAGGAGAGAATCAACCCAAGGATTGTATACACGTAATATATACACTTGTGTAACACTCGGATGTTTTATACGTTATATGCGCACCGCGAACTTTATTCCGTTTAACTATCAGCATAATTATGACGTAAATTTTGAGTACGGACAATTATTTCACGCCAGTACTAATGCTTCAAGGATTTGCTGTCGACGATGCTTTCCTGATTCTCGCGAAGAGGATTTTCAGGGTGGTAGAGTTGGATGGGAAAGACCGTGAGAGAGAAAGAGAGAGAGAAAGAAAGAAAGAGAGAGAGAGAGAGAAAGAGAGAGAGAGAGAGAGAGAGAGAGAGAGAGAGAAAGTAGAGGGTGGCAATTTCCAGTTATAACGGCTAATCCGTATTTCATCGCCTAAACGGCGCTCGTTCGTCTTCGTTCCTCTGCGGTTGAGAGAGCCGGGATGGAAGTCGGAGTCGAGTCGCAGTAAAATATAATTGGGTTTCGAGGATTATCCCGCGAGCGGAGGTAGATCTCCGTGCGACTGGTTCCACTGGGTGTTCCTTTTGCCCCCTCCCCTCTCTCGAATCCTCGGGAGCTCATTATCCCGGGGGAGCGCCGAGGGAACGCGCACCTATATCCGCGGCCTTATTAATCTAAATCACCTTAGCATGTGTTCGATATATCGATTCTTCAAATTCTTCATTCGCGAACTCACTTTCGATCAATTCCGTATTCGCTCATCACCACAGTTTATATTCGATTGACCAAAATGTTTGATATATTCGACAAAAGCAAACTTGACGGCGCACGAAATTTCAATAAATAAACAAATTGTGTATACATATATTATAAAACGTCAAAAATAATTTTCCTACTGTATATTTTTCCTACTTGTAATTTCAGCGAGAGAAACGATGTAATTGAAAATCTCAAGAGGACCTTGATTACTTCTGTGAGACTGTAAGTGTCAGAAAGTGTTCCGTACACGACGCGTAAACTAGACCGACGAGAATGCCGGTACGTCAACGTGGAGAACGATAAAGATAAGAAAGAGACGGGAAGATCAATAGGTCCGCGGCTTAGGAAGAAGTAAAATAGACTAGACGCCAACTCGGTAAATTGGTTCCATTCATCAGAGGTGCTTCCTGTCGTTGCACCGCTGCCCTTCTTCATTAACTACAGCTAATACCGGAGAACACCGGAACTCTCGATCCCTTCTTATTAATGCCCGAAAGTTCCTCGATTCTTTACGCCCGCGTTGTTAAATGTTTATCGGTTTCTATTAGTTGTCTAATGACGTAATTGTCATTCGAGCACACGCGTATCACATTATTTATACAAGAGCATAATTTTTCTTTTTGTACATAAAATAATTGAGACTCTTCGGAGCGGGGAACATTTTCTTAATTAACACATTTGCGCGTTCTCGAATGTGAAAATCGAATTCTTCTTAACAACGATCACGCGCGCAATTTAATTAAACTAAACGAATATATCCCTCGGCGCAGGTCATAAATATACACAGTAACGTTGCACAAGAACACACGCGACAGAGCGGAGAAGAAGAAAGCAGCGCATCAATTATCTAAACGCGTGAGACACAATCTCCAAAAGCACTCGCGAACAAAACAGGCGATAGAAAGTGTGTTCGAGGTGTCCCGATAATAATACTTGTGGTGCAGCGGACATGCATTCGCGCGCGCGTAGATGCATTTCAAGACCGCGGCACTCGAAAAAGTGCGGAACAAAGAAACGGTCGGAATGCCGACGCGACCGGCTTGCATTGTGCATGAAGCTCGGTTAATGAGAACGGTATAATAAGTCGGCGGAGAGAGGAATCCGAACGAGAAAAGAGGAGAGTAAGTACGAACGACGACCAGAGAGACATAAGGAAGAGCCAGCCAGCCGCGAGGAAGAAGCCGAAGAAGAAGGAGTACGGTTTTAAGCAGCCGCAGATAAGGATAAACAGATAAAAGAAATGGCTTCTCGCTCGTCCGCCTCTCGCTACAGTCGTGCGGAAACTCTTGCCAGGGATCACGGACGGCCGCGGAAAAAAAGGAGGAAAAGAGAGAGAGAGTGAGAGACAGACAGAGAGAGAGAGAGAGAGAGAGAGAGAGAGAGAGAGAGAGAGACGGAAGCCCCGACGAGATGAAGAAATTCACCCTCGGGAGAGGAAAAGCGCCGCTCTACGCTCTACGTTCGTGTCGCCGACAAAGGGAACGTCGGGACACGAACCAGAAGGTATATACCCAGTGACATCGGAAAGCCGGTCGCGGGACGAGAAGAGAAAGAGAAGCGGGGAGAAGGAGGAAAACGGCATTTACGCGCGAAAAGCGTGGGTGAAGCTCCTGCTGATATCGGGACACGCGCCGGATTTCCGGTCTTATCCGTCGGCGATTGACCGCGTCGATAAGACCGCCGCCGTCGCCGCCGCCTGGCTTCGCATTTACGACGTAAAAAAAGCGGAAGACTCAACGAAGAACGAATGACGTTAATTAATCTGTCCGCGCGACGCATTCGTCGTTTCGAAAACGATGAATTATAAATCGCAATCGATCACGGCGCATCAATCCGTAATAGGTGGATGAATAATTGATGGATTAAAATTAGAAACGTTACGTGCGAGGAGATTTCTCTCTCCGAGAACTTATTGATGTTCATTTCTTAAGTAAAGAGTTCATTTTTGCGAATTTAATTTTAATTTGAAGGATATTTTTTGGGAAACGTTCAAATATGATATTAAATTTAATTAATGAATATCCGTCAGAGTAGAAAATATCTCCCGCTTTTTCTGATCTATATTATTTTAAGATAATCAATATCAGTTTCTATATAAATAATAATGCACATATCTAATTAATTATTATACAATTTCTCTCCATTTCCCTTTCTCTCTCTCTCTCTCCTTATGACATAATGTTTTATGTAATTTTGCACACGTGAACTTTTTCAAATATCCGGCAATCATTCTTCGAGCGATGCAAGATACAGGCGACTACGAACATAGCTTTTCACTCAGCGAAAAGTGCAGAGGACAAATTTAGCTTCTAAAAGAGACAACTATATATAATATAAGGCGACATAGAATAAATGGTTTTTGACGTAAAATCGATCGACTGTGTTTGTCGTACGCTCATATTTTCGTATTTTCTGCGTATATTGCTACGAGATACCTGATATTTTAAATCTTTTAGTAGACTATTATACTTACTTTAGTAGAATATTATACTACATTGTACACATATTATATAAAAGTGGAAACTTTTAACCGGAAGTTTAGCAATAATCATCGATTCCGTCCGTTTTAAATATTCTCGAATAGATCGCAATGTCAGGCTCGCATTTCTGTGACGCGTTTAAGACTTCGTGTTCGATTTCGAATTCGGATTCTTTGGTCACATCAATCTTCCACCTTTAAGGATTCCTATCTCAATGACTCGGTTCTCGTGTACCAGCGTGATCCCGGGAACCCCTGCGGCCGACTTTGACGTGCGCGCGCGCGCGCAAGTGAACGCGAGCAAGTCGAGAGAGAGAATACGCCGCGGTTATAAGAAAGAACCTTCTCTCTGTTTCTCTCTCATCTGTATCTGCATCTGTATCCGCATCTGTATATCTGCGAGTGTTGCGAGCTTTACTTGAAGTCGCGTGTGGGATGCCCGTAGATTACTTGACTAAAGCGAACCAGGAATGCGATATCTTTGCCAGAACATTACAATAACAAAGACTCCGCAAAGGGTACAAGCGCCGAGTTGAAACGCTCGAGTATACGCGCGCGCGCGCGCGCGTGTGTGTGTGTGTGTGTGTGTGTGTGTGTGTGTGTGTGTGTGTGTGGTGTGCGCGCGCGCGCGCGTCGGCTCGACAGAATATATAACGGGTGACCTCCGCATTTGCATACCACCTCCGGCCACCCCCGCGAAGCCCATGTACGCGTTTTCTTATCTTGCCCCTAACAAACCCTTTCTGCGCGTGGATAGCCGCCGTGATGGATACGGTCTGGGCACACTCCATCGCGGACGGACCGTGTTGCGGACCACCCTTCAACCCCGAACCCTGTTTAAATTACTGCCTTTAATTACGTCTGCCGCGGCCGTCTGGCACGATGACGGCAATTCCGGTCATCCTACGTAGACAAAAATGCTTTTCCGCAAGTGTTTGCAACACATTGAGATATATATTCGATAACGTCCGTTAATACTCGCGGAAAAAACGCGCTCGCGGCATGACGTGTCATACACATTAACAAGGTGTTATATAATTTCAATGCTCGTATGACAGATTGTCGAAAGGGAGTGTGAGCTGATGAAACGCATAGTGAGGAAAGAAAAGGCCGAGTTACGTACGCGCGTAATAGAAATGCAATTACCACGCCTCTCTCTCTCTCTCTCTCTCTTTCTCTCTTTCTCTCTTTCTCTGTCTTAATTAGACAATTTATATTTTCGTGTAAAATTTTCGCTGGTATATACGAATCGCAACGAGAAAATGTGATTATTACAAAATGCAATTAAACGGCGCGAATTGTGCGGTTATATTGTAGGAAAAAATTTTGCAAGCCTCATTCCCGCGACGACGACGAGGCAGGAGGCAGCTGCGGGTGTTGATAGACAGATTACATTTGTGTATCTTCGTAGGGTTCACAATGACGAGGATTTGCCGCGCTAAAAAAGATTTTACTCTTTTTCCAGAAATATATACACACAGAAAACTTTCCCGTGAGTGCCTGACAGCCAACCTTTCTCACGACGACGATGCTGCCTGCTGTAACGCGGCACAAACCTTTCCCCCTTTTGCCCTTGTTTCTCTCCCTCTGTCTTAAAACACGCGCCTCTCTTCCGTCGCTTGCCGCGAACGTATAGACAGCATCGGGAAAGTTTCGCGAGCTGCGCGCCGACTGTTCGAAAGTTAAACGAACGACTCCAATTATGCAGCCGGCGCTGCAACGAGCAGCGTTCTCTCAGCCAGGAGCTGTTTATTTTACAAATTTATTATTGGCGTGGCGTTACGACGAATTACTCAACTACTCTCCCTCGTTTTTTCTCCCTCTCTCTCTCTCTCTCTGTCTCTCTCTCTCTCGTTGCTTCCCACCTTCGCGCGCGCGGCTCTTGCACACTGGTGATGCACGCGCTATTTTATTTCTTTCTTTCTTCTGCTTTCTCTAAATGACGCTTCTCCATTCGCGCGTCTCCGCTCCTGTTTTGTCGCAAACTATATAAGAAAGTTGAGTCAGACACGAAATCTGACGGATGGAAGGATTAAGAGAAATTCCCTCTCTCTCTCTTTTTTCTGCTTTTGTTTTTTTTTTTTTTTTACGGCTATACACAGACCGCTTTTCTAAAATAAAAGACACATTGCAATTCCAACCGATTCCGCACGTTCGTTCCATCGACTTCCGGATTATTGCCGTTATTTTAACAACGGATTGATGTGAAAGGCGTCAATCGATCGTATGGCTAATTCGATTATCCGCTGATTTCCGACGTGGAAAGAACAAGCTGAATGTGTCGTACGAGCGACATAATTGCGCAAACCTGACGGACTGATATTTTGACGAAAGCAAAAGCCGCGCGATTTTTGTTTTGTTTTCGTATGTCGAAAACTCGATGCGGAGAAAAGAGGTAATCGGGAGAAGAATCACTCACGGGCCCGCGCGCACTGGCTGGCTGGCTGGCTGAACGCGAGTCAATTTTCTGCTCGCTCGACTGCCATAACTCGCCGTAAAAAATTGGCACGTAAAAAAAAACAAAAAAAAAAAAAAAAAAAAAAAAACGTTGCCCGGATGCCTCGGCCATGAATAATTAAACGCTCGGTTCCCTCCCCGACCACTGGGGTGTAATCCTTAAGCGTAGGCCGTAAAAAGAATTATTAAAACGCGCGCCGCTCTGTGTTCGGCAGGATATCGCGAACCGCCCTTTGCAATACATATATGTATATGCACACACATACATATACAAATGGGAGCGCGTTGCTGTCAGAGCAAATGACTAATTGTAAGGCACGACACACAACAACCACCTGTGTATGGTCCGCGAAATTTTTGCATTTATCCGACTTGCATCGGTACGCGTGCGCGCGCGTCACGACAGATTGTTGTTTTGACATGGTAATTCAATTTTCAGCCATAATTAAATTCTCGGTGACGCGACAGCCTTGCAGGTATGCTCGTTCTTTTGTACAATGTACATATGTTTTGTCCAAAATAACGAAAGTACAATTGCGATTCGTGAGCTCGGATTAAAATTAAATTAGTTTTTCAAAAATAAAATGGCGAGGGAGAGAGAGAGAGAGAGAGAGAAAACTTAGTAATGTATTAATTAAAAAAAAAGCGCAAACAAAAATGACAATTATCGGTTATGAGCGACGTGTCCATTAGCCAACAACGCGCGAACGAGCTCAAGGGTCGAAATCGTATCGGACGGAAATGCGGAAATACGGTAGTTTGCAGCATCGAGAGGGGGGTAGTCGTCAAATTATTGGCAAGCGATTAAAGCAATGTAAAGTCTGCGCGCGGACTTGTTCCGCGACGAATAATTTAAGCGTGTGATTGCCGGCGGGCAAATAATACCCGTACGATAAACAACGGACCCGCCAACGCAAGTTAATCGCTCCATTGTCCGATTGTGTCGACGTGCGTGAGCGAATTCCATCGCTCTCCCTCCTCTCACTTCTCTCACTTCTCTCTCTTTCTTTCTCTCTCTCTCTCTCTCTCTTTCTCTCTCTCTTTCTGTCACACACACACACACACACACATTACATATATGATAACGCGCTCCAACACGAATAAAATGAGAACTTGGTTATATCATTGCTTTTCCATGAACACGTTGGCGCACACGCATTTCTGCCCGTTTTCGTGCATTAAACCGCGAATAAATATGTCCCACGGGGTGGATACTCGTCGCCATCGTACACTACTTGGTGATGCCGGGCGCACATCCGGAGCACGAATTATCAGACCGTAAGAGCGTGTTGTATTGGCGAAATTAGTAGAACTTCCGGTCGCAATACAATAGTGACGAGATATTTCAACGTTAAAATTCAAAAGCTACACATGAGAGGCTTTTCGGAAGGATGATTTTAATCGGAAGATTTCGTCTATTGTTTGCATAATTCAAGGATGTGTGAAACGCGAGACGTAAAATGGCCGTTAAATATGCTGCTGTTACGCCGGTAGTTATTGTTACGCCACGAAATCAGTTTGAGCTTTCATGCAAACATGTATAAGTACGTTACAAACGTTGTTCTCATTTTATCTTCTTTACTCTGTTAATACAGCGATTTTCAGAAATAAAAAATATACCGTATTGTGCTCTCTGCTCGTACATCTACCCGTGATTAACACACATTCTATTATATGTTACAGTGTCAGAGATTAGATTGATAATCCATACGTAACTACGATGACTCGAACGTATAACACACATTCCCGGTTAACTTCGACTCTCTCTCTCTCTCTCTCTCTCTCTCTCCCGGGATGTAATTTAATTTCGCGCGTCCATAGAAAGCGCGCCAGCTGTCGAAATCATTATCGTATATCCGGACGAGCGGCTTATCGTAACCTTTTGATCTAAATTGCACGGTGCTCATTGCGCATCGGGCAGCTTAGATAGACGCGACTTATCGACGCGAGAATCGGTCTCGCGGCGCGCCAAGTTTCAATCGTCCGGGATTCGGCCGCGTAATCCGATAAGGAAAGCCGATGGAAGTTAGTGCTTTTCGGGAAAATCTCATCTGACGGCCTGACGCGCGATCTCATTCTAGGGCGGGATTATCACGCCCTACCGCACTAACCGATGGGGATCCGTAGGTTCTGCTGTAACTGGGGGATAAATAAGAGGGGCGGAGGCACAGTACACAGTACTGTAGGTATGACACGAGCGCGCACACTACGGAGGAGAGAGCTACTGCAAGAAAGCGAAAAGTCAATCAACCGGTCCCGCCATTGTTTGTACGCAGCTCAACACTAATACCTATTTGTAGGTCTGATTAAACGCCCGCACAGATGGGATTTTCTACTCATAATCCGCAACGTGGTATCAGCTTCGGGTGCCGCCGCAGCATTTTCGATGCGATCGGAAAAATCCGGTGCGATTGTCTCTCGCAAATAAAATTGAATTAACAGATGTACTTTCTTCGCGTCGCATTTTAGTTTCGCTAACTTCGCGATTTCAACATATTGTTAATGTGCCAAGACAAATGATGCAAAAACACACAGGGTGCACGGAATGTTGTTTTTCCGAAATATGTGTGTGTGTGTGTGTGTGTGTCGTTGTACCAATAATACTTTCACCTAGGATATAAACCCTCTAGGCAGGAGAAAGTGCCAAGACCCGCAGGACGCGGAGGAAGAAGACTATCTTTACCCACACACAACCCCGGTTAGCTGGGATACATATCTATTCCAGGGGAGCCGTTAGCCTCCGAAGATGGCTCCCATGGGAAACCAACTCTCAGACTCATCGCGGCAAGTAACGACCGCGTTCCCTCTCTTATTCCACTCGATTCAGACTGGTTCCGTCTATCCTCGTGCCGGGGGTTTCTCTCGTGACCTTTAACAGCTCGCTTCAGTTTCGCGTATTCTTTTGCGGAATATATATTCGTCCGCGCCCTTTCCCGTAGGAAAAAGTTTTCCGAACGCGAAAAACATCAGAGAACGTGAATTTGCATCGCGTTTGAATTTCCGCTGAATTAGAGACGCGCTCATAAAAAGAAAAAAGACACACACACACGCGAACGCAAATAGATTTGATGTTTTTTCCACTGTCCGCGAATAAAAAATAATCCGTACGCTCGCAATGTACCTTCACTTGTGTTGCGAATCTAAGCCTTATAAAATTTTTTCATAAAATTAACAATTCAATCAACAATTATCAGAGAATTATTTTAATTGCAAATTAACAATCATCTCTTTAAAACAAAAACATGTTTGCCGTTCGCGGCAAAACGATTATTTTTTTACTGGCGTGTAACAAACGCGCGTTTGCGGATCTCATAATGGCGAGGCACGGAGAGAAACGACGCGCAACAAAAACACGATACTAATTTGTCTAACACGATGTGCAACAATATACATTTTGTTTCTTCGGACATATAATGTACGAGTGCTACACGTAGTCGAATGTCGCGTGTCATCCACGCCCGACACAATGAACACGAATTTCTTGCTTCCCTCTCCTCTCCCCGAGTCCGAAACAATAGTCTTAAAGGTTGTAGAGGGCGGACTTGCTAAAGGAAGTTCTCCTTGGCGGTCTCCCGCTACAGATGTGCGCCATTGTGAGCGCGGGGTCTCTAAATTGTTGTCGCGTATATAGGAAAGAAACATCTCTTACATATTAATAACGTCGAACGTTCGAGAGAACCACCGGATGTCTGTTTAGTCACGGAATTCGTAAGAAGATTAGAATCAACGTTCCCTTTATGAATAATTCGATGACTTCTTAACGTTCGATATGTACGTTGCAAAGATCGATGTATTTGCGAGAATTGAAAACTCTCTGGACAGAAGAGCAAGCAGAAAGGTGTTTTGTTACACGTTTGTTTACGCGCCAAGGGATTTAATTAGCAGGTGATAAATAACACAAACAGAAAATTACGAATGGCAACACAGTTATAATGATGTGTCCATACGCTCGAGATACGCATAATGAGAATAAAATGTGAAATATAAACGAGCGGGACTTTGCGCGCGCGCGCGCGGGCGCGCTGCAAGTACATAAATTTTACCGAAAACTTTTATTTGCATAATAATTTTTGTGTATATACGCCAGATTTTCCGGTGAATCGTCATTAAAACTTTTGTGCCGCATTCACATTGAAAAAAACTCGATGCCGGCAGTTTAACGTAACGTTTTCGCTCCAGAGATATATACGATGCGACGACGGTATAATAACGCGGTTCGCGTATTTTACTTTTCTTATTTATGCGCTTTTTTCTGCCACAAAAAAAAACGCCGCGCGCCGGTATAATGCGTCTCAAATTGAAACGATAAAAAAAAACGCTTCCTTTGACAGATATATGACGTTTATAATCGTCGGTATAATCCTTTTTGGCTTTTGAAATAAAATAATTAATGGGGAAAATACACGCCCACGTGCGCGCATTATAATGTGTGAGGCCTTTGATAAATATTAATATTGATAACAATAAACATTTAATTTATGTGCAACGATAAGAGATAAGAGGACGCATTACGTGGTTCATGTGTAAACAGAGCATTATGGAAAATTGAGTACACACAGTGCCGGTAAAATTTTAACGTAACCATCTGCATATAATTATTCGGAGTAATGAGAATCTTTGCACATTACATTTTTCAATTATAACGTTAGTGCAAAGTTTATGTACACATTTACGAGGTGTTTAAACATGTGTGTCGCACGCGCTCGTGTACATCATCGTTGCGCTTCTACGTCACGATGACCGTGCCGATTAAAATTGTTTCCCGAAGCTAGAGAGACGAGACCACCGGATTATAGAATTATCGTTAAACTACCCTAAGTGAACTGTCTTAATGATGTATCGTAAGTTATGTCGTCTCATGCCTCGTGGCGCAATTGCCGGTTAACTCGATGATCTGTCGACAGAGGTAAAGGATGCGAGAGACTCTCTAGCGTCGAGATACGTTATAGAACAGAGAGAAGAGAGAGAGAAAGAAAGAAAGAGCGATATTAAAGCGGCAATGCGCGGAATATGGTAATGTCGGATAGGAGGAGAGGAAGGATAGAGTAACGAAACCCCGATGCGACGTAGCTCGGACACCGGCCAGCCGGGCCGGTGAAATCCGTCCGAACAAAGGAAATGTCGAGCCACGCACGTTATTCCGTTCAATTTCATCGTCGTGTGCGGCACACGGTACGTATATTCGCGTATGGAACGAGAGCCGACTCGCGCAAACGGCGACGCTAATGGCAGTTCCATTCTCGAGATTTTCGAATTTCTCGCAGTAACGTTAAAACCCACGCTCGCTCACGAGTCGCTCGGAAGTTTCAGATTTTCCGGGGACTTCAAAATCGCTTCTCTTTCTCTCTTTCTTTCTCTAACTCCTCTGCTTCGCTTCGCGTCTCTCTCTCTCTCTCTCTCTTTCTTGCTCTCCGACTAAAACCTATCGGCATGATACTGGAAAACCGTGGAAATAGGGCAGCGATGGAAACTCCGTCCGTAAGTATTAAAATCGTATCCCCCTCGTCTTACGTGGACAAAAAGTATGTCTGACCGCATTCGCGACACGTATTACTTGCTTTCCGCTGAACTTGCGTCGTGCAACGTTTACACAATCAGGAAGGAATATTCGGTAAACAATGAGAGGAAAAAAAATATTTTCATTCTTTTTATACAATAATATTACTAATTATAAATATTAATTAGCACAGATTAATTTTTTTCTAATTAATATCAATTAAGTCGACGAAACAAAACGGTTGCCTGCAACGCACGATGTGCCGACACGGAGGTAGCAGATCAGCCGCTTCCGGTGTTCCGTCTTATCGCGATACGTCACGATGATTTCATCTGAACGCGGGCTCGGAGGGAGATAGATATTTAAATCAATTTATACAGCGACCGATTTCTTGCGCTCTCCTCTCGACGGACCGTTCACTCTTCGATCTTCGCCAAGTGCGCGAAGGCCGAGGTAATTCGGCGTGATGTTGGAGTGGCTTTTGGCACGCGGACGACGACGACGAGGAGGAGGAGGTGTGCGCGAGGCTGCGGAAGACGAGTTAGAGAAACGTCGTCGTGTGGAAAGGGATACAGGGGGGAGACTTCGGGTGGAAGGCAAAGGAGAGGACGTAACTCAGACTGTACTTGGACTATCTGCACGGTGGATCTGGCATCTCGAAGAGCAACGCCCACTCACACTTCGCTGCGGGCGCGCCGCGCGGCGTGTGTGGCTTCGTTCCTCGTCGCATGCACGTATATACACCGCGTACGGAGAGACGTACGTGTTTGCGTGTGAGCCCGGCTCGCTCGCTCGCTCGCTCGTGCAGCCAGGTAGGTAGGTAGGTCGGACACACCGGCACGCCGCGGCATGCACACACATCGGGGGTGGATCGCGCACAATTACCCATTGTCTGATACAGAAATTTATGTGAGGATACCCAGGATACCCACGTAACTAACGTACGGTCAGCGCCAAAAGAGAGAGAAAGAGAGAAAGAAAGAGAGAGGGAGAAGGAAGATAGAGAGAGTGAGAGAAAGAGAGGGAGAATCTACTAAATCCAAAGGCTCCGCCGCAGCATGCGCCTTAGACCGTGCAGATAACCGACGAATAGGATACAGAAGGGACGTGCTTTGTGAACCGGAACCCGCGAGAGCGCGGTCGCGTATGTATGTAACCTTATATTCCAACGTGGTATTGGGTACTGAGCTTCGCGTACGTGTTTCGCGTATCCGCTGCTAGATAGGGGCACACAGCTAGGCTTTCCCTTCTTTCTTCTCTTCCCGAGCTAACTCTTGTAAATAGGGAAAAGAAAGCTCGCCGAGCTAATGGCAGTTCTATTCTCGACATTTTCGAATCTCTCGGCAGCGGTAACGCAAAAAGCCCGGGCTCGCTCTCGAGAGTCGCTCGGAAGTTTCAGATTTCCTTGCGCCTTCTTCCACGGGGGAGGCGGAGAAGTAAACCGCGCGCGATTGATAGAGCAAGTTATTCCCAATTGACGCTCATCTTCGCAGATCGAAACTGCGATGGTATTACCAAGGCTTTTAACGCATTCGCACGACCGAAAAAAATGGAAGAAGCGACGGCATCCTATGTTTTTCAAAAATATATTTAAAAAATTTGGAAATATGTAATGCGTCGCGCCGCTTACTTTGTCACTCGATCGCTCTTCCGAAACTGTATTATATCAGTCGAAGCAGATTTGTACACGCGAACAGCGATAAATCGATACGCGAACACGAGCTTGCGACGTAAAATTGTGCAACAACGTCGTGCAAAAAAAATATCCGGTTTTAATCCTGATTGTAAACGACTCGCGCGCAGAGTGCTCGCGCGCCCTTTCGCAGTATGTGCGTTGTTTTCGCCGCATGCGTGTAGAGAGAGAGAGAGAGAGAGAGAGAGAGAGACGACATCTCGATTTACCGGTCTGAACCGGAATTTAAAGGGATCTCACGCGAAATCCGAGACGAGTTCGCGGCACGCCACGTTTTTCAACTGATGATCGTTTTCCACGACGACGGGCGGCGGCAATGCAGCGGCAGCGTTCTGCATTCGTGTTGTCTCGTTTGCGTGGTAAAGAGGGAAAACTGTTATGGACGCGCTTGTAACGCTATCCAAACACGGATCCGTAGCCCCGGCGTATTAAAACGCCGACGGGAGAATGGTATAGTCCCGAGTTCCGTCCCTTATTTACTCATGTGACGAGGCAGGCACTTAGTATCGGGATATTACGGAGCAAATAAAAAACACGGGAGCAAAGAGTAAAGGACGGGGAGAGAGTCTCGTCGAGAAAACGCAGTTTAAACGTGTAATCGCAACGGGACGGTGGTTATGACAAACGAATGCCAACAGTGGGTGAACCGAATTGCAGGTTCAACACACTAGAAAACATTGTTTAGAGAGGGGGGAGAGAGAGAGAGAGAGAGAGAAAACTGACATTTTAGCGCATCTACTTATATATGTTATGTTATATATGTTATGCACTTTTCACTTTGCGCCACTTACAAAATTATATTTGGCATTAATGGGAAATCTCCTTAAAAAACTACATATGTTTGCATATATCTGTAATGTATATTTTCTATTCATTTTCAATTCTGGAAATAGTTTTCTAAGAGCAATTCATACCGAGTTCTGTATAGCTTTCAATGAATATTATTATCTAACTTTTTACAAATTTATTGCCAGGCAGAGAAAATGGCATTACAATTTATTTTTTGCAATAATTCGATTTTATAATTGGATTAAAAAAAATAAAATAAAATAATAATACGAAATAAATATACGACATTTTTGTAGAGCAAAAAATATTATTTTACGCGAGAAGAAAATATACGGAGATGTAGAAGCAAAACGAGAGAAAAGATCGATATTGTGTTTCTAACGTCTCTTGTGATTTTAGCGCACAGCGATTTTGTGTTTTATCGCGTCGTTAAATACGCCGAGATTTATGTAAATTCGAAAATCAACACAAGACCCAAGAAAGCTCCGATAATCTGGTTGATAAGTCACACGTGGTGCGGGGTGAATGTGTCAGAGAGGGTGCCGATACAGATAAGCCACGTAAACATAGTTAGTCCGTCGCCCCCATCGGATTCAAAAGCCCTTTTCCCGTGAAGCATCCTGACCCTTCTTATCAGCGGATTACGTTATCTGAACTTTTTTAATGACCTCTCACGACATTTCGGGTTAATAGAAATTTTAAGAATCTCGGGTCGCGCGCTCGTACATATCGCTTGTCTCTAAATTGGTTCGTTTTATAGATTTCGTTTTATAGATTTCGTTTTATATAAATTATGACGCGCGTTTTATATAAATTATGTTTGCGGCAAAGGAAATCTTATCTCTCGACCCTTCGATTTTAAGGCGCGCTCAAGTACACACACACACACACACACACTTGTTACGCATATCGATTCATTAATTTTTCCTAACGATACGCAAACCGAGAAGTACCTCTCCGTATGTCTGATATGATTATATTATATATTTACAACCCAAACATTTCCATATTAGATGTGTCGTGATATACTTGATAAAAATTAAGAAACGATCTTTTTTAGCACAAGAAACGATTAAATCCGCCAATCAATAAACAATTTCATTAAAAGCATCAATACGTGCGAACAGATTTTATCGCTTCGCACGTTGTTAAGTAAGTAACACATGACCGTTGAGAGTGGACTTCACATTCGATAAACATACATTCACCGCATACCTCGCGCGTCACTGATTCACTTTCAGCGTTCGCGCACAAGAGAGAGAAAGAGAGAGAGAGAGAGAGTTACAGGATCCTCGTACATTTATCATACAAGTCGAGCGGACATTGAGATCTTACACAACGCGCCGTTTTCCGGCGGCGCGACGTTCGGTAATTCGTAGATAATAGGCACCGCCGCCGTTCCATGGCGAACGCCGTGCGAATGATTCATAACACTAATAACGGTATGCGTTAATATTAATTGAGAATCGCGCGCATCAATTATGAGAAACGACGCGAAAGTAATGCACTGAACAATTCGATGCGGCCGTATAAATTCGTTTTGACCCCTGCATTATATACATGAGCGTGATAAATAACGCAGCGTGTAATTAACGGAGAGGACGGAATGAATGTTTATCTGTCTGCGCAGACGCCTTTATCACGCGCCCCTGCCACACACGCGGCACGCACACACAATCTCTCGACACCAGTGCGCGTGTGTGTGCGCGCATAGCGTCGCATAAAAGCAACATTATGCGCTCCTCAAATTGCGTTACCAATAGCGCAGGAATGTCCCACTGCAACTATATATGTATATATATAGCTTCTCTACTCAAAGTTGACGGGCGCACGCGCGCGCGTGCATTCTCAACGGTTTAAATTTATGATGCGACGCATCCGACGCGTCGGAAATCGCATCGTAAAATACAGCGAACGCGCCAAAAAGCCCGGAGCTGTATAATTTTTTTTCTGATTAGATATGCCGTTAAGGAAAAACGAGCTAAAGAGAGAAAGAGAGAAAGAGCAAGCAATTGCGAGATACATTGTACTACTTCTGCAAGAACTTTTAATTATGATAATTTTTGACTTTTTAGATAAATAAATCCTCTATCATGCTCCAACATTATATTTCGATTACAAATTATAGAGGTCGCACTGTTACACCTAGGTTACACCTAGGTTTTTCAGCATTGTTTACGCGTGGATGTTAACGGTTTGCGTGGTTTCAGCTTGTTATTTTAATCCAGTACTTGGCGAACAACCGCAGAATTTGAGAGACAGAGAGAGAGAGAGAGAGAGAGAGAGAATGAGCGAGTGAGTGAGACCAACAGAGTTTGTGCTGAAAAAACTATATAGTCTAAAACAAACGCGCTTGGGTCTTTTGCGCGCATCCATGCGCGGTCCATCGATCACTCGCACGCGTACATAGGGAATACGGCGATCGACCGAAATTTTACGGCGTAACGCGAAAATCGTTCCGCAGTTTGTCAGGCGGTCGAACCTTCTAGCGGTTCATTGCCTAGCTCCCCCGAGGATAAAATATGCGCGAGCTATACATAAAGAGTCATTGGCCACTTATAGGCTCGTCCGCGACGTGTGTGCTTTATTTTTGCGTCTATAGATGCTCTTATAATTCGATAAAAAAAAAAAAAAACATCGACTCTGTATTTATTTCCGATATCTTTTATAAATTTAGAAAACTACCGCGAACATCTTCGCGTATTTATTGCATTTGATATTAAGTATAAAAATGTAATTAAAGAAAAACAAATCAATATGTTTATCCATGCGTTGAGAATCACACAGTGAAATAAGTAAGCGACAAGTCGGCGTAATAAGTAACGATAACAAATGTGACATCTATACGTTACGATAACACGGCAGTGACAATGACAATGATAGTAATAATCGTAATGACACACACCCCCGAAGCACGCGTGGCACCTTATGTCAATACGAAGACGATAAAAGGCGCGGCGATAAAACAATTCGTATGTTATTCGTAGTTACAACGGTTATGCAAAACACATCTCTCAATCTCAATCGTTCGCGACGCGTAACAAAAAAGCCGGAAATTCTTACGGTTTATTTTCGCACTTTGTAGTCAGCGTGTGGTAGCTAAGCGAATAAATTTCATTGAGAGATTGCGTTTGATTTTATTTGTTGTTGTACGTTGAATTATGCAATATGCGTCGTCGCAGTTCTAACTGATGAAACAGCGCTTTTCAGGTGCGTATTCAAGTGCGTTTTGCATATTTATACGAATACCATTGCCGACTCTGTCTACTACTTTATGAATATTGCTCCCCGTGAATAGACGTCGCGCATACATACACACACGCGCGCACGCAAGCACTTGAGATCGATAAGTTTCCACTTATCCGTAAAAGGACATGCTAATGTAGTACTCGCTCGCGGTTACGTTGTTATAAATATAGCTATGGCAGGTATATCAAACGGATAACTAAGTTCGCGCACGTTTGCTCTCTCGCATTTCTATTTCACTTTTCCGTCTTGATAAAGAGCGTTAACAAAAGTTACGCGACAGCTGTACGATCTTATAAAACGGATATACAAGACACGCCATTGTGTGATATTCTTGAAAGCGTATGTAGCGATTAATATTTATCGACATATCTGTAGATATTGTTTCACCCGCGATAAACTTTACTTTCGTCTTCCACATCTATTTTATCTCACAGCTCGCTTTTATCGCGCGCGCGCGCGCACACACACACACACACACACACACACACACACACACACACACGTAACAATAAATCCCACTTAACAATCTTGTTTTAGTTCGTCCAAGTTTTTATTTACAAAGAGAGTAAAATGGAGATGTTACGATAATAATTTCAAGAGTATGCCAAATTTTTACAAGGTCCTCCTCTCTCTCTCTCTCT
>QVOB01006161.1:0-21500 GCA_014839585.1 Pseudomyrmex concolor
GCCTGGCTAAAAGTCAGCACTGATTGGCGACATGTGACGTTTTGTGTCGAATGTGTCGACTGTGTCTCCTAAAAGGAAAGCAGCGTAAGCCAAGATGTGATCATGAATACCGATCTTTATCGTGGCGTCCTCTAGCCATTAAAAATCAACCTTTCTAAAAAAAATGACGATTCTCAAACTCTTTGCAATATTCACCTGTATTCATCGCTTTCGCAAACTTGTGCAAGTAAACGAGCAGTAAAAAAATTGTGTTTCTACTGTATTTAAA
Source organism: Pseudomyrmex concolor (assembly GCA_014839585.1). NCBI lineage: Eukaryota > Metazoa > Arthropoda > Insecta > Hymenoptera > Formicidae > Pseudomyrmex > Pseudomyrmex concolor. The sequence continues at coordinate 269 of QVOB01006161.1, forward strand.
GTTCAGAATCTTTAACTCGATTTCTTCGATGTTTTTCGTGCTATTAAACGGAAAGTGGTTTTGTTTTATATGTATGTACATTACATATTGCGTTCTCAATAATTGGAGACTCATTAACCACAATCCGATTTGAAACAAACCGGTGCGACGTTAATTGCTCGTTTACTGCAATAGACAAATGCGAAAGTTTGATTTCGAGACAGAAGTAATATCAATTAAAAGAAAGATCAGAAATATCAAATAACGGTTAGTTTTATTTGCTGTGTATATCTTGTCAGGTGTGTGATTGTTGCCGTAACCTCAAAATTATAAACAAAATATTCAATAACATTACATTGAAAAAGAGATGGTCTAAGAAAATTATAATATACTAAAAAGAATTTTTAGTTTTTAAACTAGATCTAACTTAATTTTATTAAGAATTTTTTAGTCTAAAAAATTGTTAGCATTGTTACCTTTTTTTATTTCGAAAATGTTTTTGCTTTTTTCCGATGTTTATAGGTACATAACAGCACAATAACATACATATTTAATAATATTTAAAATTTTGCCAATTCACTAATTTAAAATTAAAAAAATATACCTTTTTTCTAAGTTAGAAATTTTTATGTAAAATACAGTTTTTTTTATAGACAGAATTATAATTATGTTTATCAATTTTATTTTTAGAATATCTGCTATACAAGTTTGCCCAAGATGTCGGATCTAGAGGAAACAAATAGATGTGTATCAGACATGCAAGAAACCTATTATGATGATACTGAGAAAAATTCTATAGAAAGGCTTACCAGTGAAACACAAAAAGAAACAAACATTACAGAGAGCCAAGACTTCCATCTTGTTGACTCTGAGGGAGAGGAAAGTATGAAAAATAAGATGACATTAGAAAATAAAGAGGATAATTCTCAGAAATCAACTGATCAATTAAGTCTTCAACAAATCTCACATGCATCAGAATCGTTGATTGATCAAAATGTAATAACTGCAAGTGAAGACAAAGATAAGGAAGTTGCACTTGCTGAGAAAAACTTATCTAGCGACACACATGGTTCAGAAAAGAATGAGAATGAATTACTTCATCTTTCTGATGATGATGAAGTGATTCAGGGAACACCTCCTCTGATATATTCCCCATCTCGAAAATCAATTGGCAGCAATATTGACGTAATAAGTCTAAAACGTAAAGCTGAATTTTTTGATGAACCACCTGGTAAAATCCAAAAAACGTCCACAGACGATACTATAATAAATACTAAGAGAGATTTTGGAGAAGAAGAGAATCCTTCAGGTGAATCTAATGATTCATACCAAGATTTATTCAAGAATTCAGATAAGAATATTATAATTGAGGACACCCAAGGAACTCAAGATTTAAATAACCAGGAAGGTATTCAGGACTCTTTATCTAAACATATAATAGAAACAAAGAATGACGACAAAATTCAGGAACAGTTAAATCAATGCCAAAATGAAGAGAAGGATATGGAGAAGGATGAAAATCTGAACGTTTCCATGAAAGTGAATGACAATAGTATGAATGACAGTCTCAATGTCAACGTAAACTCTGCAAATGAGAGTGATTTGCACATTGAAGATAGTATATCAATGGAAACGAAAAAAGATAACAAGTCCGAGAAAAAAAGTTTAGGTGAAACTAATAAATTTGTACAAGTAAAAGATGATACAGAAGCCGATAAAGCAAAACAAGACTCTAGTGAACTTGTCACAAAGACTGCTAATAATAGTAATAAAAGTTCATCTTTCCAAACCAAAACTTCCAGTGAGATACAAACAACGAGCAAGTCACGGATCAGCGTGGAGCTAATTTATGATGATGCAAACGTGTCGAAGACAGAAATGACAGAAATCGTGTTAGATTCATCGTCGGAAATGGTTTGCGATCGCAAGAACTCCAAAGAAAAACCGGAGATAGTCGAAATTGTGGACGACTCGCGCGAAAAAATCATTTTAGATTCGCTGGGAGAGAGCATGGAGCTTCATACTTCGACAGGCATCGACAAGAGTCTTTCTCACGAAAGCAAAACCTGTAGCGACTTAAGCCATAAAGAGAGCACAAAAGAATCGTCGTTAGATTCGAGGATTACTCAGAGTCATCAGAAGCTGATAAATGGTAGCTCTGAGTCTAAACACAGCGACACTGATCATACTCTCAGTGTAGAGTCAGACACATTCAGCGACATGGATCTGTTGAAAACAAGCAATGCTGTGCAAAATATGAAAAACAAAGGAAACTCTTTTAAAGACTTGGATAACATCGAAGTAATTAGTATTAGCGATAATGAGATGTCAAATACAGAAGAGAAGAACAAATCTGATTTGCATAATAGTGTGCTGACCAAGGCTGTGCAGGTAAATAATAATAGATAAATGTTTAAATAATTTCTTACATATGAATTAAAATATCTTTAAAATATATTGAAATATTTATTAATTGAAAATAGGTTTGTTATTTAGAAGAAATGTGAATTATTAATAAATTTTAGTACAACTTTTAGTTTTTGAAAAAAATCTTAAATTTAAAAAAAATGTTTTACTTGAAAAAATTCGAGTTTCTTTTTCCAAAGTTTGAACAGATCTCAAAAGGTTCATACAAATTAATTATAAATATATAAAAAAATATTGTTGCAGGTAGAGCGGGAGATCGGTATATGTGTAAGAGTTAAATGTGTTTTACATGTAGATGAAAACACAAAGGAATTCTTAAGTAAGGAAGTAACAATAGTGAATTGTGAGCCTGCCATGATAGAGTCTGTGTCAATAGGTAAGCAAAAGAATGAAGATAGCCAGGGCTCGCTAGCGGATATTTCAGATAACAAAGAATCGTCACCAAGTTCAGTGACCAGTAATCTCCAGCCCTACGTTTTAAATCCGTCAAGACTGTCCATTATGTCATCCATTAGCTCATCTAGTTCAGCATCTAGCGCCGCTTCTCTGGCCTTAAAACTTGGCTTGAAAAGTGGTACACACTTCTCAATGCCGTTGGTTCCGACAAAGCACGCAAAGAAGTCCGCTCAAGATGTTCTTATGACAATGGGAGATAAGCAAGTATTAGATGAGACTTACGAACGCGTTACACAGGAGTGGAAAAATCATCGTTTGCTTACCATGACGATCTTAAACAGCCTAAATACAGAAATAAGTAATAGCGTTACTGCCACTACAGGTATAGTACAAGATTCTTATGTGAACGTGAGTAATGATCGACTGTATGATCACTTGCAAAAAAGCAACATGCACTCATCGACGCCGGAAGTAGCAACGAAGGATGAACAACTAGTCTCTACGCCGAAAAGTACGAAGAAAGGTAGGTCGCTGAAAAGAGCGCGAAGCAAACCGAGCACGCAGAATGGCGTGCATAAAAAGGAAGTTTTAAGTACGAACTCTTGGAAAGAGTCTCCCTTAGAAGACCATGAAAGTACTCGATTAGATAGAAAGAAGAGCAAGATAGAGGACACAGAGAATAAATTGTTGATCAGTAAAATGAATATTTTAGCAAACTCGTCACCGAGTGACGTGTTGGACGACGATTTGATCGGCAAAGACGTGTTCGCCAAATGGTCAGACAACAATTACTATCCTGGTACGGTAGTCGATCGGTTGAAAACAAAATACAAAGTAAACTTCTATGACGGCAAAAGCAAGATGTTGATCGCAGAGTTTGTGATACCCATACCAAAGATGCTGCGTGAGGGTTTGTCTGTTTATGCGAGCAAATCCGATGATGATGATTATTCCTGCGGTATTATAGTCGATGCACAAGCGTCGAATAATAGCGATAGCGTCCACGATATTTATTATACAGTGGAGACCGATAACAAGGAACGGATACGGGTGCAAGTGCGTAACATTTTCTTGTCGCCTGATCAGGCACAAGTACTCAAAGAAGACATAGAGTCCGCGGACAAGAACTCTCTACCGTGCACTCCAAAAGCGTTCAATCAGATAACATTAGACAACCTGGTAGAAGGCAAGCGGCGCTCGAAGCGAATTGGAAACGGTACGCCTATCCTCTCGACACCTAAGTCAAGGAGCAATATCGGTGATGAGTCAGCTAGCAAAGTTAAAGCAGAACCTTCAGTATCTGGTATATCTGGAAAACAAAAAAAAGGAAAGATCGCATGGCTGGAAACCGAAGTCATGTCGAGCGATTCGAACATTGAAGTAAAAGATGAATCGGTGACGCAGATGGATTACGAATACATTCTGAGAGGCGTACAAAAAGAAATACACAGTACTCCATGCGATCAACTTTATACAAAAGGACCGTTGAACAGAATCAAAGGTAAACCACGCAGCAAGAAGAAAATGGAAGATGAACATATCATCGCAACACTTGGACCAATTCCTCTTGCAAAATCTAATATTTTCAAAGACATGTCGTTTATACTCACATGCGCATCCGTAGAATCATTAGACAGGTATTTTTCTCTCTATAGTATTTTGTATTTATGTTTATTATACTTTATTCTAGAATATCTACTACTTAGAAAAATATTTGAAATACTCACAGAATTTTTATTATGCTTTTAGAAATCAATTTAAATTTTAATAATCAGATATATATACAATATATTGGGAATATTCCCGTTTTCTTATCAATTGTATATATATAAAATTTTATTCATTTATATTTTGTTTTGTTTATTTCAGATTCATTGACATAAAAGCGCAGGCATATAGCACAGAAACGGAGACAAATGAGTCGGAAGTCGAAACCGAGTATGAAGGTGACTGGATGGATCGACCATTCGTGCGCGACAGATTGAAAGAACAAATTTTAGCGGGTGGTGGTAAAATCTATGAGAACTTCAATGAAATTCCGAAAAATGAATATAAAAACACAAAACTGATTACAAATGTGCCGAACACTACAGCGAAAAATATATGGTGTTTATCAGCCGGTATACCCGCATATAATCATAGGTGGATCATCAGATGTTGCTTAGAAGTGAGTCAACATTTCTTATTAGTGTTACAATTTTATATAAATCAACCGTCAACGAGAAGAATAACGCACCTCTCTCTCTCTCTCTCGCGAGATCACTTTATTGCTGGATAATGTATTACACATAGTTTAATACATCTGTATCATACGATTATATATTTGTAGGGAAAAACAGTGAATACAGCTGAAGAAGCACTTCCAATCGGCTGGAGTTTGCAGAAGAGAAATTATGTAGAAGCATTCCAAACGAGGGAAAATAAACCGCTATCAAAGACTTTTGTGATAATTCCTCGTCTGGATGACATCTGGTTTGCCACATTTTGGCAACAAGTTTGTGAAAATGCAGGAGCGGTAGTTTTAATTGTCGATGATTCAGGTATTTTATTTGTTTAAATTGAAATACATATAACAAACATTTTGAATATGTGCATGAAATCTGTCTATATTTATAAAATTACAGTTTTTTTTTTTTGTTTTTTAGGAGCAATGGAAACTGTGGAGAGCAACGTAGTGATAGTGTCCAATCCAAAATGTCCGTTATGGGCCGTGGACAGTGCAAATAAGTTGCGAATCCCGATATTATCTACTACGTGGGTGGTTCAGTGCTTGATTGAGGGTAAACTCTGCCCATATGACCAGCACCCACGTTATAGATATAATTATACACCAAATTAAGCACTTTTCACAGTTAAGAAGTGCTTATTATTTTTACATTTAGTATATTGTCTTAGAGGTAAGTGTTTGAAAGAATAAAGTTTTCTTTAATTTTAAGATTTTTCTCTTCTCTTCCGCGTCGTCTTTTTTCTGTACAAGATAAAAGAGAACGAAATGATTTTGCAATCAGATTGAAACATTTTACTCGCAATTGTGTGGCTTTATATTATTTTAAATCCTTTTGCTGCTGAATTAATTAGTAAATTGAAAACCTACTTATACTGAATTGAAGTTGTGCTTGAATAAACACGAACGTAGCAAATATACTTACCATTCATTTCCACGTTCGAGTTTTAGTTGAGCACAGCGATACTTAATATCGATTTTAATTGAGTAACGCTCGACTCTATTTTTTGTGAATAATCTTCATTTATCCTTTTTTTTATCTGCTCTATATGTTCGATAGAAATATAATTATGCATTTGATATGACAATGTATCATTGTATGTGAAAAGAAACACATATGTATAGTGATGTATCGACGTACATATACACATTTTTCTAGAATTTTATATAAAAATGAGAAACCGCGATGCACGTGCGTGAACTACAAATCAGTTCCATTAAATAAGACAGTATGTTTGTAAGAAAAATCTCACTCGCGCGCGCGCATGCGCTGCTGCCGTATAAGGATCTTTTTTTCACAATTAAAGAGATAACAGAAAGACCGTTAAAATTTTGCATTTGCTGCGTTGAGCAGAATAGCGTTCGGTAAGCGCTTTAAATTGCCATTCTAATAAACATTCAGTTTTGTTTAAGATATATACAGTGCTGCATTCATTAATTTCTTGAACTTATTATCCTGCCTGATACACAGGATAATTCTTAAAGTTCAAAAAGTTGTGTTATTTTACTAATTTTTTGAATTTGTTATTCTGTTTGATACACAGGATAATTCAAGTTCAAAAAGTTAAGTGTTATTTTAGTTAGCTGCTGTTAGCGCTTATTACTTATGAATAAAATTTGCAAAAAACTCCGAAGGAAATGATATTCCTTTGCAGATAAACACTTACTGACGCGCTAACTTCTGTTGAACTCAGACAATTTTTACACATCGACTGTGCAAGTTTTGTAGTTATACAATTGTGCAATATTACAATTATATAATTTATACAATTGCCTACCACGAGATTCGGTTAGCGATGTTAGGAATGTTTTATTTTCCGGTGAAAATATAAATATATACTTATAAATATAAATATATATACTTTTTTCAGAAGTAGCCATATTAACGAATTTAAAAGTGCAAAATAAGATGCAATTGGCAAGATAAAACTAATAAGTTAACCACGTGTAAGACGACGCGTGTACATAACTGTGCGTGTATAAATGAAGATAGAATAAGTTTTATATATGTAATACAAATTTAATTACAATTGAGTGTCCGTTTGGTTTTGCGTTTTTCTTTTTCGTCTGCTTTTTCGATATTTCACATAACATATTAGAGTGGACAAGTGAAAATTGTAAGTCCATATTATATAAATATGACGTAATGCTTTGTCCATCTTTCATACAGTTTCAACGTCAGTAAATGCGAAACAGTGGGATAATGTAAAAGAAAAAAAAAGATAAATTCATGAAAAACGCAAATAGTCGGAGACTTGATTGTAAGTTATAAATATATACTATAAATGATGTTTTTGTGGGAGTAAAATATAAAGTGAAATATTTTGGCAAACGCGTTCTTCTTTCTATTCTTTCTCTCCTTTTTATCACAATTGTTTTCTTTCAACAAAAACTAGCAACAATTGCAGTATATAACTCATGAATCTTAGTAATAGTTAAAGACTAAAGTTCTTTATAAACATTGTTTTATACATCTTTGAGGAACGCTATTATACAATTTGTCGGACTCATATCCAATCGAAATGATTTCGTTTTTTTACTTACTAACTTACTTTACTTACTAACATCGGAAAAATGTAATAGTCGTGTCGGAAATAATCCAAAACATCGGAATAATCCAAAATATCGGAATCTTTTCGACATTTTCAAAGCAATCAAAATGTGGATTTTGATTGGGATAATAAAAAGAAATTGAAAAAAGAGAATGAAGAGAGCTTCTCTTTCTATGCGCATTGTTGCCAGAGAGAGAGAGAGAGAGAGAAGCCTCCTATTTTTTTTCGGAAGACATTAATGCATAATAGTGAATATACAGATATAAATTATGTAACAAATATAGTATATAAATTATATATATACATACATATATTTAATTATAATTATAATGTATATATATTTTTTCGCAATATTTTAAAATTAGTTTGGGGGGTATACGGGGTCCTTCATATATGTGATGCAAATCAAGCATCCTATATGATTTTAAGAATTGAAATCTCAATTCAAAAACTTACTTGTAAAAATTTACTTGTGAACAGTTATATATATGTATTGTATATATATACACACGCATATTTCCGTACGAACATCCTGCGAACGGCTCGTAGACACTATATATATATATATATATATATACTTTGTTGAATTTTCAACGAGCCTTAGAATCTTTATTAATTATTAATGTATATATAGTCAGATTTGAACGAAATCATAATCAAAAACTCGAAAAAATATATAATAGATATCCTATTTTTTGTTTTTCAAAACCAATTAACTAAATAAATTTTTAGGGATTATACCAATCGAGGAACAATAGCGAGAACGCCATCACAACAATAAAGAAGAGGATCCATGCTCTAAACCCGGCGTTTCGTCTCATTGCTTGCCGAATCTGTTCGTTCGCTTCCTTCACATTCTCCGTTGAACCAACTACAGTCGTCACTAGTTTGTCTAAATCTTTATCCTGATCTAGAACTTTTTCCGTGAAGATTTCTTGCAACTCAGCGATGTGTACCACTTTGGTTTCAATTTGTCTGACTTCCTCTGCCACAGAGCTTAGCTCATTATACAATTGCTCGTTCTCTGATTCAAACATTTGAATGTCTTCAGCCGATGGTTCTTCTTCATATGTCAACGTACTAACGTCCTCATTGACTTCTTCAATCTTCATCGGATTGGACCCGTTCGAATCGTTTTTACTGTAATAACCATTTGTCGATTTTTCTTCGTTTGAATCTGTTTTCTTCGTCGTCATTGTTGGCAGCTTATCCACAGGTTTTGTATCTGCCTGCAGTTTGGCAATTCGCCGCATCTCAATCGTACGTTTTACGCGCATCGCTTTCTGCTCTGAGTAGATCTTGCAGACATTCTTCAGATAATCTTCTATCAGCAACAGCATGATCTCACGATGTTCGATGTTCTGCTGTGAGACTTCCATAGACGTCCCGATCTCTCTTTTTAATTCCTTCACGAGTTGCGAGCAAGTGCTCATTATCTGCTGCGCGCCAATGTCAATTTCATCACGCTCTGTGTCAGTCATGTGTGGTGTGCTGGACAAATAGTTGGAAAAATTCAGATAGGCTTTGCGATTTTCCAGTAGGAATTCACGTAATTTGGAAATCTGTGTGACCACCGATTGCGCTTTCACGCTAAAAGCGCTCTTTGTTTTTGGCTTTTTTAATTTGTTGTTGTTCGTCAACACACCGAGTTCCTTGTTACACAGATTCACAGTCTTCACACTGGCTTTGAACAACGCACTTATATCCATGACAAGATCTTGATAATTATTCTCTACAAATTTTTTATCAGAATCTCGAGATTTATTTATATTATAATTAATCTGTAAAAGACAGAAGCACTAAAATAAATTTACAGCCATGAAAGTGACTGTCAAAACTTACATAAAATTTATATAAAAGTTTTTTTGCCAAGAAGTTTTGGAAATATATAAAATAACAATAAAAATATGTCAAAAACTATTGTTGTATATCTCAAAATTTTTCGATATTAATATGATCAACTTTTGATTGATCAAAGTTGAATATCTACTAATTATATGCAAAAGGCTACTTTTAAAGACGTACATACACACCGTTTATAATAGAAAGATTAAAGTTACTGCTCTGCATTAAAAATGTTAACGTACAAAACTTAACATTTTTTAAGGTTAGAAAATCCTCGCTGTTTACGTATCCAAAAAGTACTGTTGTGTTTACAGCGCCTCTATAATAAAACAGGAGGAACTATTGTAGAACGCCGCTTGCACTTCGCAATTCAAAACACTGTGGTTATACATAAACTTACTTTTTATTATCTTCTTATCGTCGTAATTGTCCCTTTTTTCTTTTACAATTTATTATTAAACTATATACATAATACATAATTAATTACTGAACATTATCAGCTGGTTGAAGATCAGCCAAAATAGCATTGTACTGATCAATTATATTTAGATCTTCAGGTACAATATTATCATCAAATTGGGAACCAACTGTCCACAAAGTTTCTAAATCATAATGCTGTCTGGCAGACTGAGAAAAAATATGCAGAGCAATATTTCCTACAATATAAACATTTTATATATAATATAGCTATAAATATTTTATATATAAGTCTGCTTTTGTGTGTGTGTGTGTGTGTCTACTTTGGTAGACAATTTAACTGATTTGTTTAGTGCTTAAAATTTCAACGAAATATTTAATTTTTTAAAAATTAAGTTCTATTACCCAAATCTATTGCCACCCAATCCTTAGAATTTTCTCCTTCAATTTTTGGCATTACATCAGTTGGATGTTTTTTTAGTTTATAAACTTTGCGCACAAATACGGCCAATGCACTCATATGTTTTTGTGAATTTGCTGTTACTACAACAATGTAGTCTACATAAGAATAGTCCTTTGGTACTGAAGCAACAAAAATATTCTTAGCTTTATCTCGTTCCAATAAGGTAACAAGCTCCTCAAGTTCAATTACACCAGTAGTACCACCTAGAATTTATACATAAATATTATTATGTCTAAGTTCTCATAAAAAATAGAAGTGTTTAGAAAAGAAAATTACAATAGATATTATATTTATATATATATATATATTGACACATTCATTTACTATTTCTTCTAATATTCCGTTTATACTCACGAGTCAAATCTATATCAGCGTAAGGATCATAAACTTGTTCTTTTTCCAGGTCTTCCAAAGTTATCTTCTGTTCCTCTTCGGTAACATCTAAGATAACATCTGCTTCATCCTGAAAAATCTCATACTTATTTATTGTTGCGGTGAGGTTATGATTAAAGTTCTTTTCCGTTTCATTCTCGTCAGAGCAATTTCCTTTTTTGTTTTCCGAAAATTTCGAATACGTTAATGTCTGTGTATGATTATTACTACAAAACTTGCATAATAACCGCGACGTGCGAGATAAGTTTTTTAAGATACGCAAATGCATGATGAGTGATACACGATGTCACTTGAGATAAAGCAGGTTTAAATTACACACGGTAAAAAGTGCAATTATTTCTGCAGCACTGTACACTTTCTTCTTGCCTATAGAAAGGTTTTGTGTATTATATATTGTTGTTTTTAACATTCTTTCCATTTCTTATGCAAACATATGAACCATAATGATAAATTTTTTAAACACACATACATAGACATATGTCTACATATATAAGTAGACATATATGTCTACTTATGTCTTTTGACATAATGTCAAAAAATTAAAATTATTATAGCTAAAGGAAGCTCATGAAAAAGTTTAAGAAAAAGGAAGTTTAGGTTTACAAGATCGTACATGTATAAATTTCTCTCCGTTTGAAAAACTTCTCCAATGCATTTATGTCTTGGGAATTTTATTCAGCTGCATTTTTTTCAGCAAGATGTAATTGTCCAACAGTGAAACGGTAATTGAATATGTTATTCCTGCAGCTGAAACATTTTAAGAAATAAGAATGTCAATTATTGTTACATTTGCTTTTCTTAACATAAAAATTAATTGGCACTTACAGAGAACATATGCGAAAGTCGCTTATTTGGACCTTGCACGCATCTTCCTCCTCTTGCGCTTTAGCCTGCGCATTCTCTTTTTCCGCCACTATAAATCAGAATGAGTGATTTCAATTTTATACATGCATAATTATTAGTCTATATAATTATATTTAGACTGTATCTACAGTGTTATCAGTCTGTATTAAATTGTTTTTAGCACTCACATTGTATATTGATTATAACCTTTAAACTAGAATGTTATGTTAAATAACGAAATGGAAGAAACAAAATTTAAATCAAATTGTTCAAGATAATGTGCGCGTTACACAATAACCACGATTTGGTTTGCAAATTAATCTCAAAAACTTTTTTTGTACGTGCTAGCACCTCGTGACATCACAAAGATTGCGACTTGCATTTTGTAAGCAAAATGTTCGCGTGTGTTCAAAAATTAGAAATAAATATTAATAATAATTAATAAATAATTTACCTTTGCTCTCATCACACAGATGAAAAAATTTAACTCTGTCTAAAACAGCTCGCTTAAGTTGGATTTCAAATTGAAGATGCCAGAATATCTCGACTGTTTGCTGAGAAAACAGGAAAGGAACAAGATATTTTTTACGAAAATGTCGATGTTTATCAACGTCGCCTGGCGTTGCTTCTTCGAATTAAAATAATGGTCGGTTGTCTCAAGTTGTAGTCGCGCTGTCCTGACCAATCGCATTGATCGAGTAAAATTTCAGATCGATTTCTATATATTGTATTGTATGTACAAGGCTTTAGGTCCAAAATTCTGATTGGTTACTACTGCGCATCTCCGGAAATGTATAATCCCGCCAAAACTGCATTTTTACAGCTGACTAATCAAATACACGTAGGTATGCTATTGCTGCGTGATCATGTGTAATAAGTTTAGTGCTTTTCTAGAATTTGAGAAATTCATTTATTGTATAGAAGTTGTGATTTTATAAAATCGGAGTAACAACTCTTTCAGGGAACATCTGGAGGTAAGAATAATAAGAGATTTAACGCTCTAACAACGCAAGAAAAACATTTCCAACGCGCGAAAACATTGCAGAAAAGTCGAAGAAGAAATTTTAGAAAACTATATAAAAAGATTATATATATATATATTAAACTTCTTGTGTTTTTAGTAACAATGTCTTTACTAATATTAATCTTTTATGTTTTAGTTATACTTTATATTTATTCCTAATTTTGATTGAGTATTTGATATCAAACATGCAGAGCACTATTCAGTTTCCTATACGAAAAAAATGTAATTTCTATGGTAAAGATGATGTTGTAAAAGAAAATTTCTCTGATGCAAGAGCAAGATGCACACCATCAACATATACACCAGTAGTAAAAAAGATTGTTACTCTAAGCAGTAGTGAATCAGATTCAGATTCTGATATTGAGAATATATTAGAGAAGCAAGAAAGTATAATTGATATAGAAAAAATAGATAGTAAAGCCAATTCACCAAGACGACGAAAATGTGATAAATCAGATGGTAAGTACTTTAGGAAAAAAAGAGAAAGAGCATGAATTAATAAATTTATATTTTAGAAGTATTATTTAAACAACTTTGATATTATATATTTTAGATCAACATACTCCTACTCCATCCAAGCAAAGAAGAGCTAAGTTGCAATCCTCTTTAACACCATCTACTCTTCTGGATAAATTGGATTTATCCTCTGAAAAGAAAGGTAGATTACCTCCCAAGCAATTATTTATGCCTCATTCCTGCGAAGAGGAGGATAAGCTTCTTTCTAAGCCATTTGGGTCTGACAGATATCAAAATGCACGTAAAGCTTTGCATAGTTGTGAGACTGAGGAGTTGCACGGAAGAGAAAAAGAGTTAGCTAAACTGCAAGAATTTCTTCAGACACATTGTGAGCAAAGAACTTCAGGCAGTTTGTATATTTCGGGTCCTCCTGGCACTGGAAAAACTGCTAGTCTTTTGAAGATTATGCAACAAACTGAACTGAGATCCAAACTCAAGATGGTATATGTGAATTGCACTACCATGAAATCCGCAGCTGCCATCTATGGAAAAATCATTCAGGAGTTGTCTATAAAAAATGCAACATTCTCTAAAAAGAACAGCAAGGCGTCTGTAGAGAAATATCTAACATCCGAGCATAAAATGCTGTTATTAGTACTTGATGAAATAGACCAGTTGGAGAGCAGAAAGCAGTCAGTTTTATATTCTATATTTGAATGGCCATCTACACCAAATTCCAAACTCATTCTTGTTGGAATCGCTAACGCCCTGGATCTTACAGACAGGATATTACCTAGATTGCAGGCAAAATGCGAATTAAAACCAATGTTGATGCACTTTAAGCCGTATACAAAACAGCAAATAAGCGACATAATTTTGGCGAGGCTAAATCAAGCAAATGCATCCAATGTTTTTGCGCCATCTGCAATACAGTTGCTTGCAGGCAAAGTAGCAGCTATATCCGGGGATATCAGGAAAGCTCTAGATATAAGTAGGAGAGTCGTGGAATTGGTAGAGTCACATCAAATAGCACAAGTGCTCTGTCCGACAAATGATAACGGTAAGTGAATAGTTTTTAAGTTTAAAGAAATTAAGATCAATAAATATAAGTTATGTGCACAAAAGAAATATCAATGTTTATATACTTAGTATATAAAGATTCATTTTTTAATATATATTAATAAAAAATATAGAGATATAATGTATGAAGCCAAACAAATGCTCTGTGATGTATATAATTAATGTTTTCTTTTATTCAAGATGTAAACACAGACTTTTCGAAGAAGAAGATTGAAGCTGAAAAGCAAGTTGATTTGAAAACAGTAGCTACAGTTTTAAACGGAGTCTATGGTAGTACACAAAATCTAAATAAAGAACAGGATACATTCCCCATTCAACAAAAATTATTGCTTTGCTCGCTGTTACTTATCCTAAATAAAGGGAGAAACAAGGACGTTACTGTTGGAAGTGTAAGATGCTTGAACCTACAATACATTGTTTACAATACATTTGTTCTAAAATATACATTGTTTACAATACATTTGTTCTAAAATATAAGTGCCAATTTGTTTTTCAAGTAATACTTTATTTTTCAGTTGCACGAGGTGTATAAAAAGGTTTGCAAGAAGCGCAATATAAATGCTGTCGATGCTTCCGAATTCGTAAATTTATGCTCATTGGTAGAGACAAGAGGCATTTTAAAAGTTGTTGGTAAGAAAGAGGCACGTTTGCGCAAAGTGAATTTGGAGTGGGATCAGGAAGAATTGGATGCGGTTTTGCAAGATAAGCAAATGACAGCGGAAATTATTAACGATGCGAGTTGTTTGTAAAAATAATTACAGAAATTTAACGTGTTAACTTTTTCTACGTTTACACGACAACGATCTGGAAACATCACTTCCCGGGAAATTGATAAATTGTTTTGATAAGATGAAGAATACGGAATTGATCAATTGAACGCGTTCCCTGTGAGAACTAGTGTTACTAAAATATCGTTGCCGTGCAAACGTAATTTTTGTTACATATAATTTATTCGTGACAAGATAGTTTTTACTTGTTGACAGTAGAATGGATGATTAAAACAATAAATGACTGGACTTCTTAATAATTAATATATCGTTGATTTAATGTTTGACTCTTATTAATGAGAAATAGTATCACACAATTGATGAATCTACTTAACAAACATGTTCTGATTGTATACAATATAGTTTTGTAGAGCAATATATAGACCTGTATGTAATAATATACTTGTACAATTATTTGTTTTTATTTTTGTTTTTGCGAAAACAATGATGAGAATGGTGCTAAGAAATCTAAAATAGAAATGTATTTAACCAATAAGAATTGATGCTGACAATACATAGGATTTTGCATTTTTCAATATAATTGATGTCTTTATTCAATAAATTTTGCTATTTTTTATTTAAATATTAGTAGATATAGAATTTATATAGAATCTTTTGAATATATAATTCAGGAATGTTATATCTCATATTCATAATTTATAAATATACATGTAGATAGAACACATTTCAAACTATATGCAACTTGTTTTAAAGATAATGCAAAAGTTAATGTAACCTTATATTTAAACTATTCACAACTGTACGTACATATACATACACTTTATGTACATGAAATATTTTATATTTCTATCTCACTGCTGGTTATTTCAAAGGTGGATAACTTAGATAACTATTTCGACGATGGCGCCGCTTTTGCATTACTTGAACGGAAGTTTCACATCGCGTAGAAGTAAACCGCAACTATCTCGTACGACACATGCACCAATTTTTATTTTGTGGAGTTCGAAAAATAAAATAACAGTATTCTGTGTGATTTAGTAACAGATTAATGAAAGGATCTGGACTCTAGTGATTCCTGCAACAATCACTGCATTGACCAAACTTTTCCGAGCGAAAAAATATCCCCCCTCTCTGTGAAGGAAAATATCGTCCCACGTGGGGACTCGTTTAATTACAAGTTACGTTGTTTGGAAATGTGTCTATTGGGTTAATTCCTCGTGCCTAAGCATGGTTCAGGTGAGTGGCGTGTCATGTGCGTGTTTTTGTGATCGTTCTCGGCCGCGGCGCGCAAAAATCGCCGCTTTTTTCTGCCCAGCTCCCTATCGGAAATTTTTGATTGTTTTTTTTTCCACTGTCATCCATTAGTAAATAGGAAAGATGGCAGCAGATTATTGCGCTTTTTTCCCGTGCTGCTCACCCCGGCGGACATTTTTCTGCGAAACTGTGAACGACCGGGCGGTCTTGGCTGAAAACCTCATCGAATTTACTTATTGAGCGCATTTTCACGCATAAAATTTGCCGCGTTTTCTGTTTTTTGAATGAAACACCGCTGTTATCGTGAAGTACGTGATTTGCGCCGCACTTTTTTACCCGGCCTGAATATGTCCTAGATGAAACTCGTAATTCGTAAAAATATTTTTGCGGAAAAATATTTCCGCGCCTTCCGATCCGCTTAACCTATACCTATTCACACAAAAATATCCATCAACGAAAACAAACGATACAAAAGTTCTGATTCTTTGTTTTTCTCTATATAATCGTGCAAGAATTTAATGACAATGATTGTAAGATTTGATATTGGTTTTTGTTACTCCTAATATTAATAGCAGCATACTAATAGTAATTGTATTTGCAGGCTATCGATGAAATGGAGCAGAGAGATCTCCCACAGGCATTTCGTCTGTTGGGGGAGATGAATGCCAATGTCCTGCAAGTAAACCAGCTTGTGGATAATATGCTGGTTCGTGTAAAAAATGGCGAAATCTCCACTGACAAAGGTCTCAGCTTCTTAGAAATGAAGTATCATATGTTATTGTCTTATCTTATCAACTTGACTTATGTTGTACTGAGAAAATGCTCCGGTGAGAGAATTGAAGGTGATCCATCGATTGATCGTCTGATCGAAATCAGGACTGTCCTGGAGAAAATCCGACCAATTGATTACAAACTTAAGTACCAGATAGATAAGCTTGTCAAGACTGCTGTTACTGGCACTATCAACAGTGACAATCCTTGCAACTTTAAAGCTAATCCTAATGCACTGGTTGCTAAATTGGACAGTGAAGATTTTGAGGATAGTGATCAAGAGGAGGATAGTTTCAAGCCAATGACACAGCAGCTCAGAAAGTCAAATATTTATGTCCCACCAAAACTTGCTGCAGTACCTTATGGTTGGTGTTTGACTCTAAGACAGTTTTATTTTTGCATTAAAAATTAATTAACAATAATGTGAAACCGCTCATTTCAGAGTCATAAAATGAGAGAAATTTGAGGCCAATAATTAGAGAATAAATAAATATTCTTGGATGATATACTGTATATAAATTCAATTTCAAATATTGTAATTTTTTTCAGATGGCGATGAAACAAAGGCTGAAAAAGTCCGCAAAGCTAGTGAACGAATTCGTAGGCGTGCTATATCAAATACAGTGCTGCAAGAGTTAAAAGAAGAATATTTGGATGCTCCCGTAGAAGATACTCAAGGTACGGGTGGGAAACGGGCTATTTTAATGCGCGAGGACAAGCAAAAGATCGAGTATGAGGAGAACTACATGATACGCTTGCCTGTAACTAAGCAAGAAAAACACAGGCGTCGTCAGATGACAACTCTGGGCACTCTTGGCGATGAGATTACTACATTTGGCGAGTCAGGTACTAAGTCCGCCAAGAAGAGGAAAGCTCAGAGAAAAGGAAAAGCTAAAAAGAGTAAGATATTATTCGATACCTCGCAGACATATATATCTTGACTGATACTGAAGTTACGCTTTGTTACAGGTTTCAAGAAAAAACGACATCATTAAAAAGCTACTTTGAAACTGGGAAAAACTCGGAGTTTTGAGCACTAACGATTAAGGTAAACAGTAAGAAAAAAAGGAAAAATAAATTTATTCGACTTTTTCTTTGAAACAAAAAGCAGATGCCATTAAATATATACTCGTTACTAAATTAAGCTAAAAATACCATCGTAACATCTAGTAATAAAAGAGAAAAAGTTAAGGCAACGGTGTGTCTCAATGATGGAGTAAAAATAGCACAATGGTTATTATATAAGATAAGACATATTAATGATCGTGTAATTGATAATTCTAGTTAATAATGATTTTAATCTTTAACTGTTGTCCAAGAGAGATCGATTTTGATCTGTGGAGTTAAGACGAGATCTGTCAGTGAGAAAAACAGTAATTTACGCGAGTGTGAGCGCAGAAGGGGGGAAGGGGTCAGAAAACACGAAATGGCACATACGAGCTTAGTGAAAAAATAATGTGTCATAATAGCGTAATATTGTAACGTTATGTTGGATTGAATAGTGAATTTGAAATGGCTCCAAAGATTGAAAATTGTGAATTACATGTAAAAGTTAAAGGCAGAACATTCTGCTGTATTTTGAGATATTCTCCAGCTATATAGAGAAAGAAAGGAAAAAAAAAAGAGAAAGACGGGTGTAAATCAGTGACTAGCAGGAGAGACGATATTGAATTAATTGTTAACGCAAGCGTAAAAATCACAAGACATTCAGCAGAATGCAGAAGTTAGGAAATTCAAAATTAAAACAAAAAGATCTCTCGGAGAACTGCACGCACTCGGCACTATTTCTAAAAGAGGGAAAAACGATTAAAAAAAAAAACTAAAAAAAAAACAAAAAAAAAAGGAAAAAGCAGAAACGATGTTTCGTCGATATTGCATGTCTTAGGATTTTCTCGCTGTCTTAGTGTAGTCAAGTAGATACTAGTTTTACTATATTATATGTATGTTTTTCGTTTGTGTTTTTCCCCTGGTGAAACAGTTGAGGCTACTGTAAACATTTTGGATGTGAGTCATGTTTTTACGTTAAGTCTCATTTCTATTTTAATTTTATTATTATACAATGTGCTTATATATCGCACATTGTACATTTGTTGTTCTTACGTTGGTGTTTTAAGTTGTTAAACTTATATTAACGTAATATAAGGATAACACGAGTGTCAAAATTCAAAATTGTCGTCATGTTCTCAGATTTCGTTTCAATTGACTATTTGATTTCTGCAGAGAGAGAAAGAAGGGGCGAGTCTGGTCGAATCACACACATGAGACATAGAAAACTGACGAAACGAACGAACGACGAAGACTTCGAGCAAAAAATCACTTCTGCAAACTATTATATAAATACGATCTCGCTTAAGAACTCGCGCGTACAATCAAACTGCGCGTAAAAGTAGGAGTTATTGATCTTTTCCTGAATAGGTACATGCATTTTTTACTATTGTTGCTCGAATTTCCATACTTTGTGATGAGATGTCCGAGTGAGATGTTTTCTTTTCGATGTAAAAGAGTCGAGAGAAGATGACGAAATACATTCTTCTGTGGTAGATGTATGTATTATAGAGCCACAATGCTCACATCCCGTGCAGAAGTGATCTTTCTTGCATTTTTTACCTACGCCCCGTTCCTATCCTCCCCCTCACTTCCTTCCCACGAGAGAGGTGATTTAACTTCGATTCAGTGCGTTATGCTGGCCAAGGGCTCAACCATTCATAGATATTATATTTTTTACAGAAGTGTTCATAGATTGAGCCAACTTGGCGCGGCACCGACGAGATACACGACTCACGCTTTCCCCTTTTTTCTCGACTATCTGTAGGACAATTTAATTAAAACAGAAAAAAAAGAAAAAAATGTGATAATGATTATTCATGAAGTAATAGTTAAAGAGAAAACTTAACAAAATAGCACAACCGCTGGGCATTATTTACAAAGTGCTAGCAAGCCTAATGTCAGCAGCCTTGTCGTATTTGGTATTAAATAAAAATGAAGTTGAAAAATGCCGAATTACGGACGAATTTTTCGCGAAGCACAATTTTCCTAACGAGAACAATAGGTATTATAATTGATTCTTGCGTGCGCGAAACGAAATCTTAACAGAATTTGTCCGACATTCGGCTTCCTCATACTCCATTTGCACGATTAGACGATAATTCTTTGAAGCACATCTACGACCGGCGCGAGCTGCGAGCCCAGAGACTTCCGGTTCACACAGTTTTGTAACAACAACTTTTAGTTATATTGCAGAGACGTGGAGTTGCAAGTTTCTACATTGCGTCAAGTGGAATAAAAGCAAAACATAATCTTCAAAATCGTAGATTTATTTATAATTGAATATGATATCCAGAAATAGGATATTCTATTATAGACATCAGTATACCATCAATCAAATCTTGAGTGAATATAAAAACGGTTTATTGTTACAAGTATTTTACATACGTTAGTGCGGTCGTTCTTGCTACAAATTATATCGCGATTTTTTTTAAAAAAGTTAGTTGTGGATTGATTTTTTTGTTCTGTAATCTTGCAACAAAACATTTGTGCAATATTTTATGACTCTTTTGCGCTGCAAAAAGAATCAAGTATCGAATATCGTCACACATATACGTGCGCGCGTGGATGTGCGCGTTGATACGTGGATGATATTTTATTATATAATATACGAATTATACATAATTATACATGTTTCGAGGCCTACAGTATTTGCATTCTTATTCAGGTTGTTTTTCATAAGCAGATGAACCAGCGAGTTTAATCCATTCCAAGACTCACCAAATTAAAAGTGTCTCAATTTCTTTGCTCCTGAGCGAAAATTTTGGGAGCAAGAGTGCCTTCTTATAAAAATTGTTTTATAATACATATATTTTGTTGTGGCGCTTCCTTCCTAACAGCGTGATTAATCTGCTGGGATAAAAAATGGAAGCTCCTTTTTCTCTTATACAGAAACTGAATATATTTAAGATTACTCATAATGTAGAGTTTACTAACGTGCAACGACACATATCGAATCAATAGTTGACAGTACGCATATACAAAGTGAGAGTCTTACGCCTTTTTGGTGAGTTTCGGAATGAACATGAGCTCGCTATACGACTAGTTATTCGCATAGGTCTTTTTAGACGATCAGTCTAATTGTCTTGCAAGTTTCACTTATTCCAAACTGAATTTGTCGCAACTTTCTGTTGCCAGATTATGCACTTTTTGTGCAATACCTATACGTGTCTAAACTAGTAATGGGAGATAGTGAGACAAATTTGACTCATGCGCGCTGGAACAAAGATTACATGATACCCCTTGTTGCGTTCAGAAAACACAAGTTATATATCATATATATATATAAATATTTATATATAATTAATTTCTTTAATAGAACTACAACTTGTACAA
>QVOB01006162.1:0-13690 GCA_014839585.1 Pseudomyrmex concolor
AACAAACCACGTATTCACATACGGCGCAACTATCGATTGCATTACGCGCGAGTTCGAGACTATCGAATGACGCACTCGCTTTGTGATTCTCAAACGTCGCACGCAAATTCAAGTCAAACGCGTGGTTTTCCGGTTGCGAGTGTTTCTGTAAAAACGGTACATTTGTTTCGCATTTTTGTGATGAAATTAGCGTCTAATTATTCAAAATTGAGTGTTTTTAGTGAATAAGCAAGGTGTGATAAGTCGGGAAGATAGAATAATGCGGATAATCAAGATAAACGAAGAACAGTTTTATGGCTTCGGTGGCAGGTGAGCGATCGCAAACATAGTCGTGGATTATTTGTTACAAGATAGAATGCATATTAAAATCAAAGATTGAAGACATAATGTAATTCCGATAAATCGCATTTACGCATTTGAGGAATATTATTTTCAAGTACAGATAATCCCTCGTATAACGTGGTACTTGAACAACGCGCTGTTTTGACATAACGCGGTTATGTTACAGTAAAATTGAGTCTACCCTTATTTTCTCAATATGTGCGCTTATGCGAGTCTCGTATAATGCGAATGTAATATAACGCATAATTTCTGCGGAACAGAATATCCGCGATTATACGAAGCGATTATTTTTATGTGAGAAAAATAATTATTTAGTTTTATAAATGTAAAACAATAATTAAAATTAAATACATGTACACACATATTTTTACTTTTTACATCTCTCATTTTCGACGCTTATTTATTGTGTATTATTATGATTAAACAAAAAATTAATTATTTAAAACAAATGTAAAATATATTTGGTAGGTTTCTAGAAGCGAGAAGCCTTCAATTTCTATTGCTTACAGTTTGCTTTTGCTGTTATCTGTTACTACGTTCGGTGAGTCTGTGTGTTTGATTGCATTGTTATTTTTGTTGTTATTTTAAAATTTTATCAAAAACACACAGCGCGCAATAATTCTCACATATTAAGTCGAATAAAAAAAGAAAGCAAGAGATTCTTTGCATTGCAAAACTGACAAAATTGTGCGTAAGTTTATCTCAGAGAAATTGTTTATATTATAAAAATCATCTGATAGTCGTAAATTATCTCATTGATACACACACCTAGTCAAAGGGTAAGTTTGCATCGGATCTCACTCACACGTGGTATTATTCGAGCGATAATAATAGACTACAGACGTAGGGCATTATACGTCTACGTACATGCGTACGCATACGCGTTTCTTTCTGGCACTCATGTCAATTGTACAAATGCTCAACATATATGTACTACATATGCTTACGAATTCAGATGTCAGAGAGAGAATTTGCAGCACTTTTTATTTTAGCACTTTTACTTGACGGGAATTAAACTTAAAAAATATGCAAATCTTTCGAGACTCAAACGCGTCACTCGACTTTGACTATTTCTCTTCGACTATATCCTGCTGCCAGTGCGCGGGTCTTGAAATACTTTATGTATCTGGGCAACTAGGCATACTGCCCATCGACTCACACCTTGACAATACCTCGAGATACCCTGAGCGGTCGAGACGTTCGAAGACGTCTTTTGTATCGCGGTGTCAAAATCACCGCAATGTTGATTTGTTCTTTCACACCGCGAAATACCGTGAAATTCAATTAATTTTTTTGATTCGTTGCATAAAAGAACAGTGTTATCGCGGTTTTTATATTTCGCGGCGTGTGTAAAAATTTATTAATTTAAAATCCAGCGATACAAACGCTTTTGAAGAATAAATAAGTAAGTTACATAAACGTTCCATTTTTTTTTCTTGATTAAATATATAATTGACCTTATGTATATATAAGTATGTATTAATTTTATTTATTACGTTATTTATTTTATTTTATTATTAATTTTTGTGTATCAATATAACGAGTGATGTTAAAATTGAAATAAATACATATAAAATATAAGAGACGTTGAAATAAATACATATAAAGTATAAGAGAGTTAAAAAATAGTCAAATACGATGTGATAAGTTGAGCATTGTCTTTTCTTCCCCCATATGTATTCTTTAGCGTGATGCCATTACATAAGCAATCGCATTCGCGCTAGAAACACTCGTACTTGCGCGCGTCGATACATTATATAATTTACAAATTACTCGTAATATAAATAGACAAAAATTGATTCCAAACTTAATATTTATTCAACGTAAAAGTTTTTTATCTCTCTCTAAATTCATTATTTCAGATAATTTTAAATAATGGGTCGCAGAAAAAAGAATTCGAAAAAGATTTCAAGCGTTATTCCAAAACCAAACGAAAGTAAAATATCGGAAAATTCGAACTCTGAGAAAAAAGAAATAATAGAACGAAAGGAAGAGACTTTTCCCATTCTTGAAGTCGCGATCGATGTTTACTCACGCTTGAAATTACCACTCGTGCAATCGATGCGGCACCAGCTGTCCGACAGCGACGAAGAGGAGGACACCGTCGAATTGAGGTTTTGGCCGCGTTTTGTCTTCGTGTCGAACTTGTGTCTAATATGCATGGAACGATCGGAAGAGACGTGCGAATCTTGCGGCATGGTTTCTTACTGCGGCGGGAAACACAGAAAGCAAGGCTGGCCGAAGCATCGAGACTTGTGCAGAATTCTGACGGAAGTCTGCACAACCGGGGGAGGATTGTCGCTGCTTCCGGAACTCACCGCGGACGATTATCGCGTTTACCGTCTGAAACTGATCGAGATCGTGGAATGTCGCCTGAGCAGACGTCTCGAGCTCTGGGAAAAAGAAATTCTTCTTTATCCTCGCGTTTGTTGCAGCTGTCGTAAATTTGCGAAAATTCTGAAATCTTGCGCCACCTGCGGAATCGAGTTGTTCTGCGAAAATCACAACGGACACGAAGAGTCGAGATGTCGAGAATATCAGGTGTTTCGCAGAGTGCTTTTCATGCAGCACAAAAACGGCAACGCGGATCCCGACGTGCCGGATAATTTTCAAACGAAGCCGCTTCATCTGACGGACGATTTCGACACGTTAGTGATGCGACTCTACGCTCGCTCGTCATATTATTGCAACATGGATTGTTACACCTATTGCTGTTTTTCTCACATATCGACCATTCCGTTAACGACTCTGTACTCAATGCAAATTTCTTGCCAGCGTTGGGAATTCATAAATAATTTTGTGATCCATGTAATAGGTGCCGAGTTTCAATTCGAATGCATAAATCTACATGTGTGGGAGAAACTCTTCTTGCATCTTCTTCCAAGTTTAAAGCATCTCAGATTAATGTTTGTTGGCCCGGAATTGAAACTGCCGCCGGGAGTTCCGTTAGAGTTATTAACTGCTATAAAGCTCTGTTCAGCTTGCAAATTGTCAGATCGACGCGTGAACGTCTCCTTTCATCCCGCACAGTTCTATCACGAATTCTGTCGTTCGAAACAATTCGTCAAACCGCATCTCGTGTGTCTCTTCAATCCGGGTCTTTATCGCGTCACCGGTTTCGAAGGCAGAGACACGTGGCCGGAAACAATAAGAGAATTCTGCAAAACCGGAGCTCCCGTTTGCGTGACGTCTTACACGAAACACGAAATTCCTCGGGAAATGATGAGAATAAAGTCAATCGCTGACGCGGAAACAATTTTGGAACCGCGAAGAAATCCGTTCGCATCGATCAAACCTGACAGAAACTTTGTCAGCGACGATGCGGCGCCGCTTATTTATAAAAATTATTATCTCGCTATCGTGAGAGGAAAATCGTAAAAAATTTATAAAATTAATTAATTCGCATTTTACTCATAATTTTGAATAAATTTACTGAATAATCTAATTGTGTTTATATATTGAAGTACATTGTATTTTCTAGTCTTGCTTTTATGTAATCCAACTACTTGCAAAAAAAGGGAAAAAGGATTGTATAAAAGTTTCTATTTTATTTGTTACATTAAATGGACTGGCGACGTATCATCAGTAACATAAGTAATTTATTCACGTTAAAATATTTACATAATTTATATGTATCTATGCAATGACATGAAAAGTTTATGAAAATATGACAACGAGGAACTTTATTTTAATTACAATTATTTTATAAATTATATTGTATATATATATATATATATATATATAGAACGCACGATTAAAGCATTCGGACCAAAATGTATGTTTTGTCATTTTATAATAAAATTATATTATACATTTGTGTATAATATAATATGCTAATATATATACATACATAGATTTATGTTTGTGTAAGTAACATATCAAAGTACATAAAAGTACTTCTTTCGGAGTACTTTCCGGATAGCGGTCCCGTCTATATTTTCCTCCTTGCTACAAAAAAAAAGAGCCACGTACAAGTCGTTTGTTTTGTCACGCTCGCGTTCGTCTTTTTTGTGTTCGTTCGTTCCGAGCGGTCAAGAAAATTTATGGCCTATTTTCCAGAAAAGTATGTACACTATCTGACCTTTCTCTCTCTCTCTCTCTCTCTCTCTCTTTCTTTCTCTCTTAATTGCCTCGCTCGCTCCGAGAACTTTTATCCGAGAAATACTACATTTAAGTTTCTTAAATTTTCGAATATACATTTTTGTATTCTCAACTGTTTTGTGTGAAACTTATCTGGAAAAACGTGCACGGAATGTAATTCCGTCGTAGTTTAGCGGCAGTATTAAGATTATTTGTGGTCAAGAAATGTGAAACGTGTGTTGTAGAAATATATACATACCTGGTAAATTCTATATTGTAATAATAGGATTCTATTATAATGTAACATGTGTTTACGGCAAATGTGTCTTTCAAATTTCTTCATGTTTGAAAATATACATCATTGTCGTCGCAATAATAAAGAAAGATTATCTTGTTGATCTCTGTTATTATGTACAGAAAAATATTATATTTTAATCATAATTGTTTATGTAATTCTATTTAACGCAACACCATTCTGTGTGTATAAGTGTAAAGAATAATTTATGAAGAGAGATTAAGTATAATATTATTTCTATAAAAAAGCTCTCGTGGTAATTGAATAATAAAAAAAAAAAAAAAAAATCGTATACAGTATTTGATCACGACTGACGTATTGTTTGACGTATTCAAAGATCAAATGGTTGGACTGTTCCAATGAAATATTGGATTAAACGAAATATTTGTTAAATCTAAAGAAATTATGTCTCTACGTACGATAAAGAAAATATATCGCGTTATATTATCGGATTTCCTATAATGGAAATAATATTTCGGAAAATATGTACACGCACAAAAAAAAAAGACAAAGGTCTATTTATAATAAAAATGTATTTGTACTTTTCTTCAATTTATCAAGTAAATTGTTTTTGCGGCGCTTAAATCGTTCATTCATTTTGACTGTGAAAAAAGATACAGTTGTTTATCAGAACCGTGTGAATATCATTGCCGATATAAAGACCATTGAAGTTGCGAATGACGCGGTGCTTTGTACTGCAGAACTAACTTTGTAGTTTCGCGGCGCGTTAACGCTGTAAAAGTAACGATGATAAGACTTGTCACAGTGAGACGGCCAGTCTTTGAAACACGCCGCATACGCCACGGCATGAGCGATGTAATTCTGCTCAAAAGTACCTTGGAACAAATGCGCGTAAGGTCCTGTAAAAAAAAAAATATTGATTGTTTTTATTTTTCAAAATTATTACAGTAGTGCTTCGTTAATTTGCCGCTTTTCGCGAGCGGCAAAAGATCGAGGCAGATATTATTCCGAGAATTGCCGACTGTTATCTCTGATTGGCTCGACCGCCGCGGAGTCATCTCCACTAATTTGCGCGAAGCCTAGGCGAAGCACTACTAGGAATTGATGGGGATGACTCCCGGCAAAAAATCGAGGCAAAATGCGGCAACTTAGCTCGGCACTACTGTATTTGCAAAAATAAGCGCAATTATGATTTATTTCAGTCAAAAGCGTCGCTTTTCTTACCGATAGCGTAAACTCCGACGTCTTCTCCACCGTGAGTCTCATCTTTGAGGTAGATACCGGCAAAACTTCTGTAGAAGGGTTCGTCACGAGTTTGATCCTTCTCGACTTTTCTCCAGGTCTCGTTTACGTTCGTGCTGTCATTTCTTCGATGATAGAAAAATCCAGGCCCGTTAGCGTAGGTGAGTGTTTCGTAGAATATTTTGTCATCCTTGTTACCGAAGCCGAAGATGTCGTTGCCTCTCATAGGATATCCGTTCAACGTGAACGAGTGCGAGTGATCGGCCGTGACGATAATTAACGTCTCTTCCAAATTCACGAGTCGAAGAGCCGCTTTGACCGCCTGTTCGAGCTCGTACAATTCGCGAAGAGCCAGTTTCGCCCAATTGCCGTGATGGGCCAAGTCAATTTTGCCACTTTCAACCTGAACAGATCATCAAAGTATACATTACGTATGTTTGCAATTTTCGATTGTTAGGCTTCTTCCGTGTTCCAAGATTCGACATCATTTTTTTTTTTTTTAGTCTCTATTTATTCAAAAATTTGCATACACTGAATTATGCGCTTAAGTGGTGCAACCTTGACAGACAATTTGAAAAGATAAAATCCCAAGAGTACGACGACGTGTCTAGGATCGCATTACTCGAAAATGGTCACAACCGCGCAATTTGCATAGAAATCGCATTAAAGTCAAATAACACTGCCGGCAGGATTCCCTTCAGCGTGTATAGTCTCGATTAACGTTTACCTACTTTACGCACATCACCGTTATCTTTAATAATAAACTACGGCGTTTTTTCTTCCACTCCGTTTTTCCGCAAAAACGATTGTGACGTAATTTTTAATTATCACGTTGATCTAAATTCGATTTGCATCCGCGATGAAATAACTATTCAATAGTAACTGCTAACCATTAAGAAAAATCCGTTTTTGTTCTTCTTCAGGAGTCTTATCGCTTGCGTCGTCATATTTGTGAGTGAGGGTATTTCGGCAGTCTTCACCGCGTGATAAGGCAAGTGATCGGGCGAGAAAACACCGAGAATGTGTGACGTGTTGCCGATGTCGATAGACATGAGGTCCTGCATGTTGTTGACGGCTATTCCCTCGGGATAATTCGCTTGCCATTCTTCCACCAAATTTCTGCCGTCTTCTCGCGAGCAAAGCTCGGTGTCGACCGGATTTACTTTCGCGCCCAGGCATTGTGCACCACCGCCCATGATAACCTTTTAAATAGATATCAATGAAATATTTCAAGTCTCTAAATAATATCAGACAAAATATTACTGGATGTGTTTTTTCATTACAAATAATAATTTTCAAGTAGAAAATTACAGTTTTTTGTTCGACAACTCTTTTATTCGTTTTTTAAGAGGTTCTTAAAGTGAGTCTGTTTTATCTATAAAACTGAATGTTTTGCGCACAATAATCTTTTTTTTTTTTTTTTTGACTGTGAGAGTTTATAAATTTTGTTCTACAATTAAAGTAGATACAATAAGGAATCCCCGGGACGTCCAAATTTATACAACAAAATAAAAAAAATATTTTTTAAACTTCAATTTTTTTCATTTTTTTATATACAGTTGGACGTCCCGGATTCCTTATTGTATGTACTTTAATTAGAAGACTTTTGGGAGAAAAGGATTTATCAATCCACACACAGATAAAAAAAAAAAGATTAGTGTGCGCAAAAAATTTAGTTTTATCGATAAAACAAATCCACTTTAATATTCCCTTAAAATCATGTATCTTTAAATTATTCCGTGCACATAAATGTTGATTCAGCTACCTTAAACTGATTTCCCGGTTTATCCTCTATAAGTTGCCTCGCGATATCCTTGGTACAATTTTTCTGATCTTTTGGTATTTTAGAATCGCATTCCCAATCTCGATGGTTGATGTGCGCATAAAGTGCCGCGGGAGTAGCGTGAGTGACACGTGTGGTAGTGACAAATCCTGTTGATCATACACACAAAAATTACATATATATGCGAAATGTCGATCTATTATTAGTCACAGAATAGCGCAATAAATAAAATTCAACTTTTAATTATCCGAATGTTAAAACTTTTTTAACAACAAGTTTTTGAAGCTTTTTACACGTACGCACGCACACGTTATAATAATGTGTCGCGTAAAATAGAAAGCAAAATAAAATATTGGACACACAAAAATATCGTATTACGTTACGACTCATTGCGCATTTATAAATAAAAGGTGTTCTTATGCTAAATCGTTCGCGTGAAATGAGCGCCTGGCTGAGCGCCAAGGTGCACTAGGAAACGAATGTGATAAAATAACTAATCGACGAGTCAGAACGTGTCACGTAAAAAGCTTCGTGTTATTTCTTTCAGTAGAAATCAGTCACGTCTGAATGATCGTCCTCGACAAGGTGGAAGGTCGGCTCATGACCTCCTCGTTTATCGCGCGAACAGACTTTCACTGTATATAACTTTAACAAGGTCCGCTCTCTCGGCACCAACAGTTAAGTTTAATGAAATAGCCGATCGTGCGTGACACGCGTTCTCTACACGGGGTTGATATACTCGCGTTTTATTATGCGCGAGAGCGCGGATTATATTTAGGTACACACTTGTGCGAAGACATGTTCTTTTAACATTTTAGCTGTGTGTTTAAAAATATCAAGTTTTCTCTATTTCATTTGTCGCACACATTGTCAAATTTAAGTACTTTTCGGAATTTATATGGGAATTAGAATATATATGAGAAAACGAAATTTAGAATAGGAAAACATTTGTACTTTTGTGATCATTTTCGCTTCACCTTGTTCTGTAAAAGCTTCTCTTAATCGTTTTACCTAATCGACCGATAACGATCGGCGATGCGTGAAATAGTCTTGAAACTTAATTCCATTTCATCAGAATCGGTTCTTCTAAGTAAGAAGTTTCGAGATATTTAAGTCGTAAGTGTCAGAATATATGTCAAGGTGTCGCCGTTTGAAAGAGACATAAATATTATAAGTTATTCATCAAGTCGTATTGCAAACTTGAGACAAATCTGAGATTTTCACCTGTGTCTTTCCCGGATTGTTGCGCCCAATCGGCTATTGTCGTCAGTGTGCTAGCTTCGTTGATCTTCTTATCACACTTGGAAGCCTCAGCTTTGGAATCTAATCCAATGACCTTGTATCGGCATTTCACGCCGGAAAATATAGCAGTGGCTGTCCCCGCGGAATCGGGCACTTGCTTATCTACGTTGTAAGTCTGCAAATAAGAATAACAATAATAATCGCAAAGATTATATATCTTTTCAATCATATTTGTGCTCAATATTTTGATCTTGATAAATTTATTTGCAACGAAAGTTTAATTTTCTCAATAACAAATATATCACGCGATCATCAATCAAAATTTCTTAAGTGTGGTCTTTTATTAACGTATATATAAGGTGTTACAAAACTGATTTTAAAAAATATTTTAATATTCCCAGGCAAAGAAATAATAAAACTATAATAGCTTGGATAGTTACAAGCAAAAAAAAAAAAATTGCGCAAACAATAGAGTTAAAAAACATCTCTTATCGACATATTTTTTGATAGTTTCGAGACACCCTGTATGTACGTTGATGCTTCCGGTAATACAATCGATGTTGCAATCACATTGTTATTGTTATAAATGCACGATAAATCGAGACAGATGACGAATTCTCGTATATTTGGCGAGCGATTATAAAATCGACGAGAGAGAGAGAGAGAGAGAGAGAGAATTAATTGTAATGCGAGCACCGCCGCGCGTTTGTTGCATTTTCTCTCGTTGAAGATAAACGCGCGTCGCTCTTATCAAAGGCGCGCGCGAATTAAGCGGCTTAACGTGACAGGATTTCTCGATATCGTCACGCGCGAGACACCACCGTTGAGATTACAGGCGCGATCGATATCGAATTTAAATTTTATATATCCACCTTGGCGAGACCGGTGTTGGGGAACTTCTCGAAAGCGAGTTGATATTCTTCGCCGGCCTGGCCATTGAGCTGACCTATGTAGATCCGGCCGGACGTGATGGTGGACAGACCCATGCCGTCGCCGATGAAAATGATCACGTTCTTGGCACGGTTTACGTTGTTCTGATGCGCCAGAATCTTGTGCAAGGTTTCTTGTCCAGACTTCAGCCAGAAGGACATATCTGATGAGAGATCAGAGTTTTGCCTCGTTTGCAAGGAACAGCATACGTCACATTAAGACGTAATTTTGAACAACACAAAAGCTCGAAAAAAAAAACGATTTTTAAGATGTCAGAGAACACTTTAAAATAGATCGGGAAATTTCTCTATTTGCTCTAATTGCTCAACTCTTTTGCTCATAATATCTCAGTGTTATCTTTCTTCGCATTATCTATAATCTTTCTTTTTAATATATGTATGAGATGAAGTACTCAATCAAAGTTAACAAGAAATGCGCATTTGCGACTTTATTTTTAGCATTGTTATTGGAAGTTTGTAAACTTTCAAAAGATAAATACAATGACATCATTTAAAATAAATAGATTTGAAAACCAAATCACTTTATTCTGATTCTGTCGCGAAGCGATAAAATTTAAATACGCATATCGTTTTAGCGAAATACGTGATTGTGATAAAAATAAATTTTGCAGATTTAGCGAAGTTATATTTATCATTATTTTTGTTAGGTTTGTTTTTGTTTTGGTACTTTCTCGATAATTTGTTTTTATTGATATCAAAACAAATTTGTTATCCGGAAAAATGATTCGCAAAAATATTTCACAAAAATATGTTAGATATCTGATATCAACAATAAGTGACAAATAAATATTGCTATTTGCACCAAGGACAGAACACACATATTTTATTGACAGTCTGTGATAAGACATATTTGTTCAGGGGAGATTTGAGAGCAGCGAGAGCAGCTTTTTAAAAAGAAATTTATAGAACTTTAGAAATAAAAATGGATAAAATCATTATCATAGCAAGCGACATAATGCAACGTGTAAAAACAATTATTAAAACAAAATATTAATTTCTATGTTGTGCAAATCAGTACTTCAATCGATTTTGGTTCGTTTACGTACGTAAAAAAAACTATACTAATTAATTTAAATATATATTAAATTTTAATACAAATTATATTATCATTAGACCTTCATAATCCGTGGATTCTTTACGTAAGGCTTCAGAATCTTGAAGAACCGCCGCAACACAAAGCAATAAGAAGACACAGCGCTTCATTGTAAATATTTTTTCCTGCAACATTAGTTAAACAAATAATTCGTTATTACTACGTATGTATGTATGTATATTTTCATGTGGAAATTCTGGTTTATTGGATTCGGTTTCATTTATGATGATTTCTACAACCACCACACACACAAATAGTAATTTCGCTGAAATTTTGTGCGGTATCAAAACTGTTTATTTTTTAATACAATTTATAATATTGGAAAAGCTAAAATTGTATTTTTTAAATACAAAAATACTTTTAGATAAACAATTGTTTTGATTTGATAAATAAAGAAAGAAAATTCTACAGTATTATAATTATAATTTGTATAGAATTTTCCAAACACGATCAATTTTTATAATATTTCTATTTTTCCAAACAGAAATTTTCAATGAGAAGAAAAAATAATGTTAAAAGTATACATTTAGCATTTGTATAACCAAATCAAAAAGTAAATAAATAAATCAAGTTGCAAAGTTGACTTATGATAAAAAACCTGACCTGGTGTTTATTAATTATTGCAATTATCACTCAGACCAAAAAGAATAAAAGTAAGAATTTTACTTTAGACGCGCAAAAAACAAAAAACTACTCATGTTCGTCTGTTAACTGAACGTTCTGACGTTGACTGACGTATGCAGCGAAGTACAGTAGAACTCCAGTAATTTTGAGCACGTGAGACTGAATCTTCCTAAAATTCGAAATAATTTTCTTTCCCTTCCATTGTCTTCTCCTTCCAGCGACCAACTGGTAGCAAGAGACGATAGATACAGTACGAGTTGCGCAGTCACTCAAAAATATCGGGGAATCATGAACAGTAGGGGAAACTATTGGCCCGCTTATCAAGGAAAAGTCAAAATTGTAGTGCTCGAAATTACTGAAGTTCTACTGTAGTTCCATTGTCTCCCCACTTTCTCGAGCAGGCATCAATATGTTCATACGCGTTTCGGGTATTGAAATATTTGAGAGTCCTAACTTGCCCCTTGGCCCAACTAGTCCCGCTCTACCTTTACGTGTAAGATTACTCGAGATTTACTCGATTAGGGTAAACGAGTGTATAAGATAATTTGATTGAAATGGAGCGGGGCGAGAAATTAAAAATCCTCCAATATACGTTCGGAGGATTTCTCTATCTTGATCGATTATCTCGAGATTACAAATGGAACTACTTTGATTTCTTGAATTATCATCTTTTTATTTTCTGTCTCGGATATCAGGAAACTTTACGATCTCCATGCGGATCAACGTTCTCAGATCCAAGCTTGCGTCGTTGATTCCTCACTGATTTTGTTATCTCGATTGTCTTGTACTTCTTTTGTTAAAAAAAGAAAAAAAAATTGTTTTCTCTTATTTATTTTGGATCGAACATTTATACTACCGTCTTGTGAGAGAACACAGTATATAACTACATAGTATTTTAGTATGTTTGTATCTTTAAAGTTTTAAAAATAAGTATACGGTCTTGTATCGTAGCAGAGTATCGATTATCGGTAGATTCTATTATTTGCTCAGGACTATTTAAGCACTTTTTATCTCTGAACCACTTACTCAAGAATTTACAAGACTCGGTGAGATCGGGATAGATTAGTAATGTTACAATTAACATTTTCAGTAGTCGTGAGCGCGACGTGTATATACGTGTTAGAACTCGCAGATCCGAATTTTCTCAAGAAAGTTGTAACCAAACGACGATTGTAGAACACAGAACGTTGAGCGTTTCAGAAAGATTAGAAACGAGCAGAAAATAAGAAAAAAAAATACAATAGCTACTGATCTCAAATAAATAGTCGGACTGCTTGCGACTGAAAAGGGAAAAGAAAGAAAAAAGCACAAAAGAAGTTCAAGATTCAAAGATAGACACAGAAAAAATGCAGATAAAGCTAATTATTATAATGCAAATTAAGAAATATACAGAAATTGATGAAAAGAGAATGACATGACATAAATTAACTCTCGGACAGCCGATTCGACAATTGCTGTGCGATCAAATGCGACTCAGAATTAACTTTCGTTTTTTTTTATGCAAACACTTTTTGCGATAACATATATAACGTTTCGTGAATATCACGAAATATCAGTTGTTGTCATTTTACTAATAGTTTTTCGCGTATTGTGCAACACACGTGTGTCACATATTTATTTCAGACTTTTGCAAAGAAACGGTCGACGATTTTCAAAATTGTTATCGTACATTATTTTATTGCCGCATGACGCGATATGTACTTTTCGCTTTTTATTTTTGTTAGTTTTTACCGTTTTATTCGCATTTTTTGATATCACATACAATCGTGACTCGAACCAGTGCGATCAGCTGTTCCTAATCTGAGCGCTCCATTAGCTTTGCATTTAAGCGACTATTATGCGTGGCAAAGGGGAGCTTCACAGCGATCATTTGCCAAGTTAATAAAATTATAATAAAATTTAATAAAATTTATTCATAAAATTTATTACAAAGCGCAACAAAATGCGCTTCCTACTGAAGTGAGAGAATCTTATTTTGCCCAGACGAGTATCTGCCCGGTAAAAAATTTTTCATATATAATTATATATACTTATACACAACTTAACATAAATATGCAAATTTATATGCCGAAAATGTC
>QVOB01006163.1:0-25931 GCA_014839585.1 Pseudomyrmex concolor
GTCCCGAGAGATGACGCCACCTACCCGAAAACGACAGCAGCTGAACTGTCAAAATCGGCGTTCAGTCGTTAGTTCAGCATCCTCTTAATTGCAAACGGTCGGCCTGACCAGCTCGGCCTTGGTACTTGCCGTCGGTATTGTTATCTTCTTTTTGTTATATTATTTTGTTTGTCCCTGTGCCCGTTAATTTACGTTTTATTCAATTTTATACTGCTTTATTTCCTTATTTTCTTTTCTTATTTTGTCACAAACTCTGTTAACGTAGTACTACTTGGAATTAAATTGTTTATGTTACTTTTATATTAAATTATTTTTATATTAAATTCTACTTTTATATTATATTAACTTTATTGCGCGGAAGAATTTCGGGCCACTTTCAAGGACAGCCTATTATTGAAATAAAATTTAACCTAGCTCCTCTCCATCCTAAAACGATTAACTTAAAAACGAGCTAGTCGGCCCGTTGAGTCGAACGACGCATCCGTTGGTGCGGAAACGTACCTGGCGCCCAAGACGACCGTCGATCCGACTCATCGGTTAGCTCGGACGATCACCTTTTTCTCTCCTGAGAACGAAACGACGTTGTAATCTCGCGTACGCTCGTTCGTGTCCCGCTCTGGAGCTTCTGTTGCAAACGGAGCGGCGCGCGAGATAATTCTAATCACCTCAACAAACGTCACAATATATATTGTTTATGTATGCACTCTATACATACAACGCACATTTATAAGTTTGTACAGAAAACGTAAATAACTATCGTCAGATATAGCAATAAAGCACGTGTAATATTCCGATAGTTTAAAAAAAAACAAGAGAAAGAAAATACGATCAGGTACGTCTATTCACATAGACATGTATGTATGTATGTACATACATGGGCAAAAGGAGCAATGAAAGGATACGAAGGGTTAATAAAAGCTGCCTACTTCGTTTCCCCCGATCTCCACAGGGAATATTTTGTTCGGCACTGTTTCCAGCTCGTTAGCGATTTTCCCATCAACAAACGCGACGAAACGCAATTTCGAAAAGCCGAAAATCCTTCAATCGCGTATCGAGTGACCGACATGTAACACTGTTCTGAAAAAAACGTGCTTTTAAAATTAACGTTCTTTACCATACACACTCGCGCGCACAAGCCTAAAAAATAAAGTGTGTGTCGTAATAAATTTTCTAAACGCGAACTTCAAAAGCAAAATGAGAACTTAGAATACTAAAACATAGATCACTAAAATATATAGTGAATTATATGATAGAGTATATAAGGCTCTTCTACATATATCACAACTGCTTATGTTGCCCTGTTTCGGATTTCTTCTGTTCCATTACGGATTTGCTTGACCGCAACATTTTCCGGGTTTTCCCCGTGGGAAACGAAACCCGACGCGGATATATCGTGGGAAATTATTCCGAGTTCGAAGTGAATTTCCCCAGGATCAGCGCTCCCGCAATGAAAACGCATAATCCTGTATGTGCGTGTGCGCGTCTATGATCGCGAACCGTAAATCCGCGACCAAAATCGGCCGCGAGTGCATTCGTCCGATTTGCGAGCGTATGCCCCCCTGTGGCACATGTGAATCACAATTTGCATTGATCAGGCACAGTCGCGGGACGGTGTTTGAACTTAATAAGAATTTTAATTGAATTAAATAAACCTGCCGATTGAGAATCACGCCGGCATATATATTCTTCCTCCCGCTCGATTTTCCTTTTCTGTCTTGCTTTACATATTTGCAATTCGCCGTTGCTATCGCGACTACAATGTTATCGGGTTAGGACGCTTTCCGCGAAATATCGCTAATCTTCGATCGTTTCCGACGAAGTTGATGGTCCACTTTGGACTAATCCCCGGTCTGCTGACTGTTTTTTTTTAATTAATTGATTAAGTGAAACCATTCGCTACTGAGACCATTAATTCCGTCCGAGTGGTTTTGCATCTTCGGAGGAAGAGTCGAAAGTTCTTAGATTCAATTTTACGCAAAGATCAAGTTTTTGTTCGAATAATATGGTTACACAAAAACGTGTTTTCTCTCTCTCTCTCTCTCTCCGGCATGTTTTTGTTAATCCTGAAAAAGTGCTGTTTAATAGTTCAATAATTAACCATTAATAATTAGTCTGTATTAATAATCCCTGTTATCGAACATATCGTGCCTCGCGTATTTTGTTCGAGAGGTACACGATAATTAATCGCGCTCAGAAAGTTCGTGCGATCGAGAACGATAAGCCGAATTAAACTATGTGTTATTTCGTAGGTACGGCACAACGTTTACGTAAACTGCCAACATAGTATAGTTTTTTTTTTTTTTTTTGTACCTACATCGCGCTTTCTCTTCCGCGAGTATGACGCGATAAAAATGATAAAAATTTCAACACGACCGCGAATAGCTCGGACAGACGCGGATATTAAATATTTTGTTCTCTAAAACGAGAAGCGTGGATAATTCATTTCTTTTCAATTACTCGTACAATAAAATTTGTAAGCTTTAAAAGTTAAAGAGACTCACACCGTGCCATCAAGCGTTTCGCTATCTCGCCTTCGATGGAAATGGGCTTTTCGTATTAAATGGATTTATCTCCGAATTTAGACGATCGCATTTAACGTTAAACACGAGGCGAGAATACGGACCAAAGACTCCGTCGATCAGTGAATTAATTCAATTAAGTCGTTTCTATTTATATAAACGTGTGCTCGCGAACCAAAACGGTATCTCGCAACGACGAGAATTGCCAAATAAACGCACGAGAAGTTTCTCCGATGCTCTTCGGAGGCCATGACAGCGATAAATTCCACGATCGCGCGAACGCAAATACGAACGGTTCGATCCGGGAATGAAACTACTCCCGGCAGGCCACTTAACGACAGTCCATCGCGCCCAATTTTCGAACGAAATCATCTTTTGGGCTATAAAAAAATAGAGTAGTGCGAGAGGAGAGAGCAGGAGGAATGCGATATAAAAGAGAGACGAAGGAAAATCGCACGTGAACGAGATAAAGATAATTCCGCAGAATTAGATCGCGCGTCGCTTCGAGTAATTCCTCCCGTTTTCGCTCGTTGGCAAATAAATAAAATTTCTCATCCTCCGAGTGATTCACGGGAATATTATCGGGACGGTGGAC
Organism: Pseudomyrmex concolor; assembly: GCA_014839585.1. NCBI lineage: Eukaryota > Metazoa > Arthropoda > Insecta > Hymenoptera > Formicidae > Pseudomyrmex > Pseudomyrmex concolor. Next base: position 3,115 of record QVOB01006163.1, read on the forward strand.
GGTCGTTAAACCAAATTAATTCGAATGCGAAATAATAAACGCGACTGGTCGACCGACCGGCCTGGTGAGAAGATAAAAGCATTGCGTGTGAGACTTAACACATTGCAGCTTGTATTAAACTATATATAATCGGCATCTGACTCACGCAGACTGATTGTGAGTCTAACAATAAATGCTGGTATAAAAAAAAATACCACAAAATATAAATGATAAATAAATATTTGTAAATTTAATTAATAAATAGCTATGTTCAAAGAAATTTACGTAGATTTTAAAATATATTACATATGTGTGTGTGTGTGTGTGTGTGTGTGTGTGTTGCATATGTGTGTGAGATAACACTAACAAACCTGCTCGACTAATATTAATGAACATAATTAATGCGAAGCGAGGACGCGTATGCAGGAATAATTATGGCAATATCAGTTTAACGACGATACAATTATGACGAATATGCGTCATAATTTACAAATCCAAGTCGGATAACACCCACGTTAGTTTTCATTTTTGGAAGATTAACTATATTTCATCACGAGAAGAATGTAATGTCTTAAAATGTCATAATTACAATTATAAATAATGAAATATAACTTTCAATTTAATTTTAAAATTTATTTCACAAAATTTATTTTATGCATTTTGCAACTATTGTACTTATTAAATTTCCTCAATAAGAAAAGCCGCCTGATAAATCGCGCGATCGTGATTCGATCGCAGGCGGCGAAATGACCGACGTAAAGACCGCGACAGATCGATTTTAGAGAGATGCGGTTTTTTTTACAGCGGCAGTAGAATTCTTGGAATTGGATATATTCGACGGTACAAGCAATATGTTTATTGACCGTGAAAGCGCGCGCGACTGCGAAGATAAAAGTCACCGATGCGCGCGCGTCGAATGAACACACAGTGGTTTATACAGCGATAAACCCGACAAAAGTTATAAAAACGAGCCTCGAAACTTGCGAAGTGTTTTCACCGGCGATAATCGCGTCCGATACTCATACTAGGAATATTCTGCGAAATGTTTTATCAATAGTAGTGAAGACAGGAAGAGATGATCACCGAGCAGAAGTTGATTACGTTCTATACTGGCGCGCACGCCTCGTAAACACGGCAATTTGTCTCTCCTGCGCAGAAAGGGAATACGCGCGAAATGACACACGCTGGTATAAAAACGGTGCTTTACACAGACAAGAAATTATTAGCGGAAGCTTTGATTATATAACAATGGTCCTTGCTAGTCGGTATTATCATGCTATAATGAAGATTAATAGTGCCTTCGTCGCATTCCTCTGATTATTCTCCCAAAAAGTAATAATCTTATTACATATCAATAGATATTACACGATAAAATATTTTCATTTTGCCACAAAAAAGATACCCGTCTTGATATAAAAAAAAACTATCACCGCAACAATATACGTATACGAAGCAAAAAAAAAACATTCTTCATCGTGTACTACAGCTGTCTCACTTTGTTACGTTTCACTTTTCTGTTTTGTGATGTTGTTAATCTCCATTATACGGCGAAGCATTTTGAGGATTGGAAAACAAGAGATATTCAGCAGTCCAATAGTTTATGTTAGTGAAGAAGAAATAGTTAGCGAGAAAATATAATTCAAAACATTATCTGAAAAATATTTATCGAACTTAAAAAAAACACTAATGTCTCAAAAACGATGTGCATGAAATATTTTTAGACCGGGCAAGGGACGCATCTTCAAATGCGTGGCGCAAATATTCATAGATTAAGTGCTCGTAGCGTTCTGAAAATAGCGCGTCGTTGGCTTCTTTGTTCGGAGATGCTCTCGACTCGCATTCACCGCGAGATAAAGCCGCGGTTATTTTAATTTCAAATGAAGATCCCCATCGCGTCGTCATAGCGGTTCGCGAAGATCAACGGCGTCGTTGTTGCCACCGTTGCGAGCCGTCAGATTCAACGTCGCCGCTCAATTTGCGCTCGAACTTCGTTGTTAATCCTCCTTAACAGCCATAATTTCGATTATCCGGCCTCTTCTCGCAAAGACGCATGAAAACACGGCGCTTAAAAATCGGCGGATAAACTCCTTGCGCATTAGGAGGATGCGAAATGAAATAGAGACAACTTGAATAAGAGAGATTTTTCTCAATGAAAAGAGAGAGAGAGAGAGAGAGAGAGAGAGAGAGAGAGAGAAAGAGAGAGAGAGGCGCGCGCGCATATTGTCAAACAGACTCGAGATGGAAGTTGGACAGAAGAGGAACGCTATTCCAAAGCGCGAACAACACTCGTAACTGGCTATTAAATTCTCAAAGGGAGCGTTGCGCCACTCTCTCGATCCTGTTTCGACGCCGCCAACTTTATAACTGGGAATCCGAAACCGAAAGCAAGGAGACGAGACATGGAACGGCGCGTATGTTCGCGGACAATAGAAAATTGTTTCGTCGATCTCTCGTATCATATCGACGAGCGCTGGTCGCACGTTGCAAAGATACATTTCTTCTTTCTAGTTTTTTTTTTTTTTTTTTTTTTTTTTTCACGACGAAGAACTGCTGCGTCTCTCTCCCGTCTCTTTTTCCGGAGGAAACCGAGAGAGAAAGCCTCGGCGACGAGACGGGGTGGATCTCACAGTTAATGAACGTCACCGAGCGAGCGAGCTCGAATTCACGAGAATAAATGGAAAGCAAACAAAGTGACGTGTCGGCACGGTCTGTTGTCGGTACACCAAAGAAATACATTGCTGTTACAATGAGAATTTGCATCGGTAGATGCTGACGAATAAAAACGTATCCAAAACCTCTGAAAAGAGTATATACGCTATGCAGGTCAACGTTTATTTCGCAAAAACAATGCGTCGCTTGAAAATAGTTGAACGATTCGTAAATAAATCGAAATGAAATGTGCAACTACCTGCGGTATATATACTCGTATAATATGTATGTATACATCTATATATATATTCTGAGATGAAAGCAATAAGATTTATATATATTCTATATATTTATTCTGAGATGAAAGCAATAAAATAATTAGAATAAACCAAAACAATTTCCGAATATAATTTTTGTAAAGAGAAAAATAGATAATATTCTCTGAGCGTTTACGGCCAGAAAACAACGCAAATTCATCGCTCGAACTGCCAAAGTTTGTGCGCTAACGATAGCGAAAGTAAAAAACGGGCGGGCGAACTTCTTATAGCCCGCACCGCCAAGTTTCAAGAATTTCATTTGCCTCGACCATCGAGATCTTTGTCTCGTTCGGCGCCGGAAAAGATCTTCCTCCCGACAAACAAAGAAATTATTTCGCACCGCTTTGGACGCGTTGCCTCGGATAAACGAGTTATTCCGCGACGACGACGAAGTTTTCCAAGCCGGTGCGAAGAATTGCGAGAGAGAAGAGATCGCGGATGAACGCGCCATCGCGCGGACGAACTTGCGGAAAGCCCGAGCGGGAACAAATTAGGGCAGTGACAATACAAGCTGCCGGCGATCTCTCGAAAGCGAGACGGAAATTCCGCAAAATGTCGGGACTCAAAAGCAGACAATAACGAGCTTCATTTTCCAAGCAGAAGCGTTTGTCTTATTTCCGTTGCGGACGAAGAAATCTCTTCTGTCGCGTAGCATAATTTTTTTTTTTTTTTTTTTTTTTTTTAGCTGATTGCATCAATATAAGAGCGATGACGAGTCACACGTCTCTCACGGATTAATCGCGCTCTTAGGAATAATAATAATAATGAGAAATGGTCTCGGTTTTGTCGACACAGAGAAAAGATTACTTTCAACTGATTGAAACGAAATATGTGTCGAGATCGAAGAGACAAGAGAATGACATGCGCCTTTTGCCGCTTAAACGCCTCTTTAAGAACGTTAAGTGTATTGGACATTCAAGCGGTCGGAAGAAATATTTGAGAAGCGCTTAGTCATAATTTATGAGAGATGAAAATTGAAGACTCATACTAAGAGCGAACATCCCTCTCTGTGTTGACACGAGGCCGTGTCGCCGTGCTCCCACGTAAACATAACATGAACGTGCCCGTTGAATTATTTCAAGTGGACAAAATTTCCCATCTTGCGACAAGGGAGGATCATCCCCACGCGGTTAATGAACATCGACGAGTGAGCTTGCACAAATTCGGTTTGAAGCAAGGCAGAGCAAATTGAGTGAGGCGGCAACGGGACTATTGATCCGGAGGTTACTTCCCCGTCCGGTTTCCCCTTTGACCCTCTTCGGCGCCCCAAACATGCCCGACTCCCCTTCGCTCTGCGACGGCTCTAAGTCTCACGAAAAATTCCGTCTGCTAGACACTGTCGAAGAAATGCTCGGAGATTTTCTGGTGGCAGTAGCATTTTATTTCAACGCCATAACTCTGAATACGAAATTGACGGCTCCGATGTAAAAGAATTGTGACCGAACCCCTTCCACTTGGGGATTTGTCTCGATACTGAATAACAATAACTTTCAATCGGATATCGCAAATCGCGTATTGTGACAGTTTAATCTTTGACGTCTTATAGTGCGGTAAGTGGAGAAATAATTATCCGCTACCGTTAGATTTGTCTATATTGGATTGCGTATTAGTCAATTGGAACAAACTGTCACAACGAACTATTATGCGCAATATTTCTTCTGTCATCATGGCGTATTAATGGATTGTCGATTTTAGCGATTCGATTCCGCCGTATCAGCGAGCGAATTTAAATTACTAGATCGAATGAGAGGTTTCGTAAACATCGTGAGAGAATGGAGGACAAGAGAGAGAGAGAGAGAGAGAGAGAGAGAAAGTGGCTTTTGTCGAGCTGATAACCGCGAACGAATATTGCCTTCCCTACCATTTCTTCTCATCCTCTCTCTCGTTCTCCCTCTCTCTTTCTCTGCCTATATTCTCGTTCCTATCAAACATCCTCACTAATCTACCTGCAATTACAGCGAACGGATTTTCAGTAGTGGAACTGTATAATTTTGCCGCCGTCGTGTTTTGTCGATAATTCGATGCAATTCGCGACCATTAAGTCGAGAAGAACACACTTGGCGTTTAAATATATGCTAATGATAATAATTACAAAACTCATTGTTTTCCGAAATTGTTAGATAATTCGGCATGTAGCTCGTCAACGGCGATAATGAGCAGCATGATCGTCTGCTTCTAGACGGTTTCTAATTAATGCGCCGGTCTATCGAGATGACCAACATTTCGCTTTTCACATAGAGAATAAAATGCAAAAGAAATATAATTAGCAATTGAATTGCAAAAACATCTCTGAAATCTCGATGCAATAAATTGCAAAAGTACATATTTTTTTAAATAAATAATACGTAAATTGAATTACATTAAATTAAATAATAAAGTTAAATACAGAATTACTTTTCTCCGAACAATTTATTCAGTTATTTCATTTTTTATATCCGAACCTGATGCTATGTGAATTCATTCCAAGATGCGAAGCGAAAAAAATTATTAATAACGTGCCCGTTTTGCACTGATACATATCTATCTCTGGATTTTTTTCCGATCTGACTATTTTTCCATTGCTTCTTTTTTCAATATAAATCTTTTTCAAAATCAATTTTTTTCATGCTTAAATTATCATGGTTTTCCATTGTTATTCTCGATTATTTAGTATTATTTAGTATTAACATTCTCGATTATATATATATATATATTTAGTATTATTTAGTTTTAATATTCTCTTTATATTTAAGATATTATGCTTGTATCATTTTTTCTTTTTTCTCATAATTGAAATTCACAATGTGTATATATCAATGACAAAATATTATTCCAAAAAATCGTCGAAATGGTAATTCTCAAAAATAGCGTTTTTCTTGCAAAACAATATTCACAAACTGAAGCTGGCATTATTTACTTGCCAATGTACGTTATCGAAAGTAGCTGATATGTATATCTAGAATGAAAAATCAGCAGCGCGTGTTGGGAGCGCTCACTTGACTCCATCAAGCCGCAGCGAAGCAGAGCGAAGAGAGAAAGAGTGAGATAGAGTGAGAGAGAGAGAGAGAGAGAGAGAGAGTGGGAGCTGAGCAAGCATTGAAAATCGATAACGCAATCTGGCCGGCGTCGCGGCGAACGTTTCGGCATGACGGCGACGTCGGCAGACTGATATGAGCTGCCGAATGTGACAAACGTTCATAATGCAAGCAGGAAGAGGAAACGCTCGCCGCGAAGGGTGCAGGGTGAAGTCGAGCAGGGCAACTTCGCTCGGGTTGATGCTGGCGGCATGGAAATAAATGGACACCATCGGTCTCCGTCGCGAATGACCGCTTTCGCGCCACCGGGCATTGTTCATTAACTTTTCCGGCCGCCGATTAATTGCGCGCTCCTGTCACCGACGAAAAATCTGGCTGCACTTGGAAAAATGAATTGGCGTCACGTAAAAAGTAGTGCGCGAGTCCCACGCGAACTACTTCTAAAACTTGGGCAAATATAAAGTCGACATTTTTTTTCATTGTAACGTCTTGCGAATATTTGAAATTTGATAATCTCTTCGAAGAGAGATTTGTTAATTGTTTCGCTTCCGTGCTTTGTAGACTGATCCGTGCGACGCACTTAAGCAACGCTGTTACGCAAATTCGTGTCTTGCGCGAGAGCGAGTTTTCCGTCTTCTCCGAGATGACATGCCTGGAACCGGGAAATCGATCGGACGCGGCGTCTCTTCGTGTCTCTTGAAGTTTGCATAGCAAAGAAAGAATTTCGGGCGACGGGGAAAACAAAGAACGGCGGCAAAGGAAAAAGACGAAATTGTGTTTTCATGCAGCGTGCGCGGAGCTGCTTTTGGAAATATATTCAGGTCAAACACGACGCGCTTTCCGAGCGAGCGGAGTCGCGAACACGCGGGAAAACGCGCGAGAAAAATCGAATTACGACAAGCACGCGTACGCGAGAAATATTAAAAATATATACGATGAGGGGCGCGTGTACGAAGTGCCGAATGTTTTAGTGCCGAAGGGGTTTTATCGGCATCGTTTTTTTGCGACGAAATATGGCGGTGCGAACTGAGATCGCGAGCAATTTACGGGAATCGATTTCGAGTTTTGCGCTCCCCCGTGGAGTAACACAATTTAGCTCTTTAACTCACAAAATTACTGTGCAAAATATCACACATTGTCGCAATTTTGCAATCGATATTTCTCCATCACTAAATATAAAGTCGCGATTTTGACACTTCTTGAGTAGTGAGAGATGCAACGTTCAGGGACTTCCACATGTACGAAAGGGTCAAGAATGCGAGTAATTAAAGTCTGTACCCGCGCAGGATTGACTTTCAAGCGTGGTACAAAGGATACCATCCGATAGTTCGCGAACAAAAGAGTTTTCTTACGATGTCGTTACGACGTTAAGTCCCCAAGCGACCTAATAATAAATCGATAGCGAGCCGCGAGCGCGCTCTTTCATATTTTACAACGCCGTTTGAACGCCACCCGGACGGGGGTCCGGTAAGTCTGACATATGGAATATTATAATAGGGATTTATGTTATTCCGCGGTGTTTTCTTTGACAGAACGAAGGAAGCAAAAAGCGCATCTCTCGATGCGCAAAGCAAAAGTAATATGGCGCGCAGATTTGCATAAAATCTATATAGAGGTTACATAATGAATGTACTGAAACTCTTTACAGGGTCATAATCTCAAAAATTATTCTTGCATAGCAAATCCTTTTTATCGATGGAATTATTCTTTGTGCATTATACGAATTAAGTAAGATACATAGAGTGAAATATATATATATATATGTATATACATATACATATACATGTATGTACATATACACACGCCTTCGTACGATCTTTTCTGTATGTTCATAAATTTTGTTAAGCACCTGTATCCTCTCACGCGTTCTTTTCCACTCTTAACGATGAGCATCCAACTCGACCACTCTCTCGAATGAATAAAATATTTTCCGACTAATGCAATATCATTTCTCGTCCCGCGATATTCGTACATTTCCTGGGTGCATGTTTATTGTTTGGCAACATCAGTCGCGATACTACGACTGGAGAAAAGGCGCCGGAAACACTACGGAGAAGCCGGAAAATGTCAGAAGCATCCAGCTGCGAGCTCTGTCACGATAAAAGCACGAAAAGCGAAGTATAATTCCGTGGTTTGCGACCGAAGCCGAGTTACGCAAAATTCACTCGGAGCTTATAAAAGCTACTCGCGACGAGACAACGGCAACGAACAATGCGCGTCGAGTGCATCCGCGTCCCGACGTTGCGCTGTCAGCGTTGCGAGGTTTCGATCAAACGAGAGCGTAGCTACGGTGCTTCCCGCTGCGCCAACTTTCCGGTATTTATTCCCGAGAGTAACGCACGGGGGGGCTGCTGCTTTAGAGCGCCAGTTCAACAAAAGCCTGAATAAGGCTAAAATATCAGAGAAAACGTTTTTTTTTTTTTTTTTTTTTAAATCGCCAAATATAACAATACGAATTCCGCTCTAATCTAAATGAAACTACAGGATGTTTCTCTTTTAGAAATACTATAGTTTCTCGCAAAACTTCAGAGTGTATTTTTGCAAAATATTTTAGCAGTTATTATTTTGTACCGTCCCATGTAAACCGTATATCGTCAGTTTCTTTTTTTTTTTTTTTTTTTCATGTCAAAGAAAGGTCCCAGCGGCCGCATACACACGCTGTTATGAACTGTGAATATACCGCGAAATGTAGCGTTTGAAACCACACCATCGTGTGCATTTTCGATATTAAATGTGCGATTATACAAAGCAGTATTAACAATCTTTTGTTGCAGTGTGATACGACACTCGAGCGATATATTGCGTCGAATATTAATTTATCGCGGAAAAATAATGCGGACAAGCGCGTAAATGAGCTATTTTATCGTCGCTTTCGGTTATCAAATAAGATCACATTTTTGCGATGTTTAAATTAGAAGGCAAAACATTGAAATACAACTGGACCTCGGCTTTTTTAGTACCAATCCAGAAGCGATTAATTTGCATCCGTGTGTATTCCACTCTCGCTCGTTGCAATTTACGTGTGTATTGTCTAAAGTTACCTTAATACACTCTTTCGAATATTTTTTTTCTTCCTCTCCCTTCTCCCCTCCGACCGATATATATCGATTTTGTGAAACTGAATGATAATAAAATGAGGAGAACCGATTCGCGCGCGAGAGGCAATAACACGTAACTATATTGCGAATGATTGAATCCGCCGGGAGAACCAGATAGTCCAGTTTCTAGTGTTAGCTCATCTCGACGCGCCTGCAAATGCAAATGGATTAAGGATTAAATCCCGCCGTCAGTTTCCTTTACGTGAATCCGATGCACAACGATACACGATGATCCTCCACGAATCAAGGACTCCATCGGAATCGATAACATCGGATCTCGTTCAAGCACGCGAATCTGACGTGCATTCCAGACGTGCTGTGTCCTTTGACATCGATCGCCGAGATGATTAATATAATCTCCGGTTTGGTCCCCGTCCGAGAATTAAACGGAAAGGTTATATCGGTTGTACGGAGTCTGGGTCGCGATGGTGTGTCACACGCGATGCGCGCGTTCGTTATTGAACAGCGAGAGAAAAAATATAAACAGAAAGTACAAAAAATATAAATAAAAAGTATAAAATACACATACGTTTTTAAAAGAGGGTTCTTTCTACGGATAGATATTTTTAAAATACGCGGTGTATTACTTGATTATATCATGAAAGGATCGATATTACAGTCGTAACGGGAAAAGGAGAGACATGCATTCCATGGGATGTAGAATGCAGAATACTCCGGCAGGGCGGCGCATCCGGGTTGAATATTCGCGCGGATAATTGAATTAGTCGCAATTAAGCGCGATACCGATCGCTCCGCGATGAAACATATCTATCCTGTGCGTTTGAGCAAATAGCTTGGAAATTAAACGCACGTGACTCCTCTCCTTCTCTCCCATCCCTCCCTCCTTTTCTTTCCCTCTCTCTCTCTTTCTCTTTCGATATATGTACCCAGTCATTCTAAATGCATAAATTTCTTTACAATTTGCATGTGAAATTGTGACGTACAACCGTCTCTTTCCTTTCGTGTTGTCTTCAATTATGAAAGAGCGTTCATCACGACAATCACGAAGAAATCTAAAGATATCACATTTTTTATCGTTGCAATTCTGTGATGTCAAACACATTCATTGTAAGAACTCGTCATTTCAAAGAACGAGAGAGAGATATGTACGTCGTAAAAATTCGCCGTTTGTGTTGGTCACCGGTGTAAAAGCGCGACCACGTAATTAACGTGGCGTAATTAAGCGGAGCTTGCTCGCGCGCGAGGTAACGATCTTTATGCTGACAAGCTGTCGAGAGTCGTGTACGTACTCGCTCGTAAACGGAAGTGAGGACGAGCATCCTTTTGTAGTATCGTGATGAAGGGTAGCGGTCTCGAGTTCGCCGATAATTGTAAGAGATCGTTTATTCGTGAAACAAAATAGAGAAAGTGCATTTCTCTCATCGCTCTTTCATTATTGTTATAATAAAGTATAAAATGTTAATCTCACTTTTAAATGATTTCTACATGTATAACGACAAATAATTTTATTTTCAAGTATATTGGCCCATGATGTGTGACAATCTCGCTGCGCGTTATAACGATCTTTTCCTTTGAGATGTCACAAATCGTCACTCCGTCGTGACGATGCAAGATTTCGGCGCTCTTTCGCAGCTCGTTCACCCGACAATCTCGCGAAAAGTACCGCTTCAGGTACTTTTCACTACTGTGAAAAGCGAAAAGTCATTGCAACAGGCGCCGAAACTGTCACGTTACACAATAATATATATTTTTTATATGGTTAAATATAAGTTTTTAAATATATGTTTACAAAAAATAATATATTTAAAGATTATATTCGATTTTATTCTATATATTCTATATATTGTATTTGATTCCAAATTCTTCTCTTGTAAAAGTTGTGTTTATGCAAATTCCAATTGCTCAAGATCAACTTTTACAAAAAGTGATTTTTAAAGTGACACTTTTTTACGAGAACAAAAAAACGACAAGGGGTTTGTAAAAGTAACTGTTTGTAGAAAGAATTTTATAGAAAGAACTTTTGTAATAATCTAATAATTACGACACATAGTGCGCGAGCCAATCTCACCCGTGTCGGGCACAGCTTAATCGGAAAAAGCTTTCGAAAAAAGCACCTCGTGAACGAATAGTCTCGCGCTTAGTCTCGTTTTCTCCATGTTTATTCGCCGCCAACTAAACTCGCGTCATTGGCGAATTGGGTAAACGGCAAAACTTTCGCGTTTGCTGGCTCGCGACATTCCTGCACGATTTTCCTTGCGAATGAAAAAGCCGTTGCGACAGTAAAGGCCGCTTTATTTGCAACCGGTTTTCCTCTGGACGGTCTCGTTACTAAGTTTTTGATCCTTGAATCCAAAGATCTTACTATTCTTGGACCTTAAGGAAAGGAGAGAGGGTGGATTTCTTAAAATTGTTATTTTTTATCTTCAACACTTTATCTGCCACTTTTAAGTTTTAATAAAATGTCGCATTCCAATCGTTTAAAGTGATAAGACCCAGAAAAGCCAAAAAATTCTTGCATGAATGTCTTTTGGCTACAGAAAAATGATGAGAATTGGTAACCTAAAATATCTTTCACTCCCACGTGACTTGCGCCTCTTTGCTGACTCGTGTAGATCGACCTTAATGTCGACACGGCTGACTGGCGACCTCGCCGAGGATCGAAATAATAATTAAAAGCTTATCGCAGGAATTGGCTGAATGCCACCGACGTGGATATTGCTGGTTTTTCCAGCGGCGTGAAAGGACACGCCGAAGCGAAAGGCAGAAGAAGGCCTCGCGAATAAATTGCTTTAATTAAATAACCCCCTTTTCGAAAATTGGTTTCGTGCTTGGTGAAGCGCTAACTGGTGCTCGCCTTTCGCGAGAAGTCGCCGTTTATAAGAGTCAACGTTGCATTCCGAATTGCGCACACCGCAGAGAGAGATATACGGAAACGAGGAGTAGCACACCGCGTTTTCCGGCGTCGAAAAACGGAAAAGGTGGAATAGTTCTTGTTTAAATTTTAACACATGCATTCATATCGGTATGCATGTTGCGCTCGATTTGGGCGGTTAACGCGTTACCGAAATCTAGACGCGAGAATCCATGTAAATCAAAGTTACGCGCAAACCGCCAGTATTTCGTGCGGAATACAATGGAAGAACGAGAGCTGAATATTGTTCCCTTCTTTAGCAAAATGAATATTTGCAATACTCGCGAAGTGAGAGGAAAAAAAAAACAAGTAAAATACATTCCGATTCGGCAGTCAAACCTGAAATTAATTTAAAGCTGGAGAAACTTGCAAAATTAATGAAATCGACTTGTGATAAAAAAAAAAAAAAGAAAACCTTACATAAAATGCAGCAATATTAAAAGCAATTTTATTTCTCTCTTTTTGTCGAGAGAAGCTAAAAACTTCCAACCAATTTATCTGCGCCTACCTAATAAGAACCATCACGATAATACTGATAGCTCGCGTCTACGTGAGCGCAGTTCCGAGGCGAGCGAGGGTGAATGAGCAAACTGCGAATGAAAGCGACGCCGTTAAAGCCGCACCCGCAGAAATTTAATTTAATCAGCCGTCGCTACGCCTTTGACCCATACCACGATTAAACATATGTAAAGCGCAGTAGGAAACCCAGGACATTTCCATTCCATTTCGTTGCTCTTCGTGGTTCTCACAGTGTACCCGCACGAAATTTTCACGAAAGTACCATCGATCGAAGATTCACGTTACTTCTGTTTATTTAATACAGAAAAAAATCTTAATAAAACCAGATAGAAGTGCTCTGCACATTTTTTTCTAAATATACTACATAAACTTTATATAACATTTAACATTCCTCACAAGTCGGTCTTTTCCTCACGCGTTATCGAAAAATCTTCGCGAATCATTTTCCGGGTTGGCTAAGCGTATCTACTTTTCGACTATGAAAAGGAGCTGGCGAACGGTTGCACATGAATAGATCTACGTATTTGATGCACTGGTTGTGCGGAGTGAGTGCATCCCCCGGTGAATTACGGGGCGCGGGAACGGCGGAATGGAGGCGGCGGTCGCCAAAGAAAACATCTCGCGATACAAGAGCCGGGATTTCATCAATTTTTCACGTCTTTTTTTCTTTTTTCTTCAAACGACGTTACGAGCGAAAATAATTAAAGCCTCCGCTATCACAGCTCTCTCGTTCCTCGACCGTCCTTTTTACTCCTTCCTTCTCCTCCAAACTGTCAATGAACTATCGAGCTCTGAGGTCATCATCCACACGTTCGCCAACATAATAGCCGTAATAATAAGTTACAACGGCGGTAATGGCCGTAACCAGCAGCGGTAATTGGAAATATTAACAATGCAACCGCTTTTGTTCCGCGGTGCATTAGAAAGAAGCAACTTCCCCCAACTCTCGTTGCCTTTCTCGCAATGGGGTTAATTAACGACACGTGTTTCCCATTCTGGTTCGCGCGTGTGTGCAGACAGTTAGACCATAATCGCGGAACTCCTCCGACGAATGAAAAATAAGAGACGATCTCTTATTCATAAAAACAAAAAAGGAGTTGGTACGCCTAATCAAGCAAATAGAATAGATCGATATTTCATACGCGCGCTCTTTTTAATTGGTCGATTTCTGAATTCCCAAAGTGAATTTCTTTTCGTGTTCTTATCTGCGAATTTCCTGCATGTTTAAGTGCTCTTTAATTTTCGCGTTACAAATCCAAAGCGCAACTCCCAAACTCATCTGTGGGGGATAGTTAACTTCGACAAGCAAAATTAGGATCGGGAATAAGCTCCCGGTCGGTAATATCCTTCATTCATCGTCGAGTTTCCCGAGATGTCAAAGTATACACGTATCTTTCCCAGCAGCGCCGACAACCTCGCTCGTTGTCCTCGTAGTTAGATTTCAGTCCTTTTTAGAAAGCAGCAGCAGCAACCATAGCGCTCGTTCGCTTCACGGCACGTACGATGTGCTCCGTTGAGGAATGCGGTTGGTGGATAGGAAAAGCGAATGGGGTATATAGCTGGAGAACGGGGGTAGACGAAGAGGGCACTGGCAGACTGCAACGCGCCCTGCCAATTTCCGAAGCTTTCAAAAGCGACATGGATTTATGGCTCTTTTCGAAGTAACGAGATTCCGCGAGAGTTCGCGGCTTTTCGAATACGGACTATGGATACTTAGGCTAAGGGATACTTATGATGCCCCTCCTCGATACTATCGGAACGCGTCGTCTTCTGTCTTGACACAAAGATGTATCTCATGTATATTCGTATTTTTAATTCAATTTTCACAAAACATTTCGCAGCCGATTGTTATTTTTTTATAGCGTATACATTGTTAAATTTGTCAACTATCGATCGAGCTAACTCATTACAGGTATTATCTTTGTAATAAAGTGTCTCTTGGAAAACATATTACAGAAGCTTATTCGCTTTGGCTGTGCAGGGGCTTTAGATTGTGAATCTCATCGTACCATTTCGTCCGTCGCGGCAACGCGAGGATCATCCGGAGCGCTTCTGCGTTTCCCTTCCCGTTGAAATTGCGGATGCTGCTCTCGCACAGGAGAGGCCATCTATCCCGATCCTGGTTTCCCAGCCGAATCGAATGCGCCGTGTATCGTTGCGCTACTCCATCGGTGATGCATTTGTCAAACAGCCGTGGCCAGACGAGTCTATCGAAAGAGAACGAGCCGGTCGTTGAAAAAATTAATAAACGAATCGTCATCTTAATGGAATCTCTCTCTCGGCTTTTACTGATATTTTGGCTTTATGTCGAACGATGCAAGAGTTTTATTTTAGCGACGTGAATTATACATTTGATATTTCAGAGCATGTTCATGTAGCGCGTAAAACAAAACGTAAAAGCGTATTTACATTTAATATACATTGCATTTTAAACTATTGTCATAACCGGTTAGAATTAACACGAATATACACGACCTTATTTTGTTTAAAACATTATGCGCTAGACACCGGCTTTGCAGTCGTAAAACTTCAGCGACGTTGTTTGACAACACGTACAATACATGTGTATAAAGAAATAAGTACGTTCAAACATTTTTAGAAATTTCGACCAACGCCACACAGTTTCGTTCAGCGACACTTCGTGCTCTCTTTCTTTCTTTCTTTGGAATACGACAGAACTTTACGACAGGCGCAAGTTGCGCAGTACCATGCAATTTTTTACTTTGCGATAAGCTAGTGAACCGCACAATTATTGGACAGCGAGAATTACCCCAAAAAATGTCTAGAAGTGTAAGAATTTTATATACAAGTACTCGCTTTTTTTTCGTGTTATTTATATCTTATAACGTTTTTTTTTGTAACAAATAAGCTTAACTAAATTGACGTTTAATAAAAAAAAGTTAGTTAATATGTTTTTTTTTTTGTATTTTTCTTGTGACACACAATAGTTTTCGCTTATATCGTAATAAATGTGAAGCCAGCACAGACTCGCGTAAGGACCCCAAAAGTTAGATCGACCGCACGTCCCCGAAACTCTTGCGGTTGCCGCTGCGTAAAACGGCGAAGAGGATTCGGCCGTTCCGGGGATTTACGGTCCCGATGTGTCCCGGGCGCTTACCCCGGGCCATTCCTTCTTATCATTGTCTATCGTAGCGCGTCCCGTAGGGAACCCGTGCAAGACAGGAGCAGGTTCCTTACGAATTCCCCTGTCATAGCCGGCGGGCGAAGCACCGAGGGAAGCGCGCGCGCTTGATCGGAACATCGTCGACATTGAGTGGCGCGCGACTTTAAAATTCATAGAAACATTTTCATCACGATATCCTGTGGTCGTATCCTGATATCCTACCTGAATAATAGAACTCGGAACCGCGTCGCTCTTTCGCGTGTCTTGAGCAAGACGCTTTCTCTAAATCTGAGTAATTGCGTTGTCGATTTGATTGCGATTAAAATTAACTCTCGCGACTATTAGCCGAGCAGCTGTGACCTGAATTGCTAAAGAAAATTGGGGTAATATTCAACCGAAAGCTGGAATATAGCAGCTTTTTAATCATCATTTTTCGTGTTTCTCTTTTGTTCTCTTTAAGAGATATATTCTATGCTCTCTTTTTTTTTAGAGCGTAACGCAGTTACGCTCATAAGCAGTCTACTTTTATTCATAAGCAATGAGAAAATATGCGACGTATATTTCACTACGTAATTTTGTTAATACAAGTATGTATTACAGGAGTGCGGAGCGCGATAAAAATTCTTTTCATGGCGCACGGTTCGCAATTCTCTTTAACCGACATGCAGGCAATAAACGTCTTAATATTTGAGTTGATTTAAGAAACATGCCGTGTTTGGAGCTTTCCCTATCCTGCCGTTTTAGAGGACTAAGAAATAAGTCGCAATTTGCTTGCAATTAGTTTTGGTTTGAACTTATGACCCGTGGTTACGTTTACGACACACTTTCGGTTTCCCGAGATTTTATTATAATTAGCGAAAATGCTTCGGGGAACCGTGATTCGCGTGTAAATAGCAGTTTGGACGAGTAATGTTTTATAAGAAAAGCGTAACGCGAAATTCCAACTTTTGTCATTTTTTCTGAAACAATATTACGACGATATTTACATAGATTTGTTGAATTACACATGTAACTCTTTTTTAAAATATTTATTAGTTTTCAATCAAAAATTTATTTTAACGCTTTTATTCCGGCGAATATCGATACATGTTTTAAAATTCGTATGTAATTCGCGAATACACACATTGAAATGTAATATCGAAATTATTAAAATTCACAAACTCGTAAAATGTTCGAAATATGTTATACTCGTAAACAAGTACTACGTTTCCATTTGAGATAAAAACACGGGTAAAACTATTGGTCAAATATTAACTTAGAGTATTGCCAGAAACTTTTCTTCTGAGTCACATTTTCCCGAGAGATGAAAATAACTGTCGGAGTTTCTGAACGTTTTGCAGTAGGCGTCGTCGTAGTCGTCTCTCACGAAACGAATTGGCATGGAGGAGCAGAGAAACACGTCGGCACGCAAATTTCCCGGCTCTAATCGAACTTTCGCGCACCGTCTTCTCTGGTGCAACGAGGCGTCCGACAGGATTCTGTCGAGCGTCGACTCGCTGACGAAAGATGCGACTCGAAAGAGGAATTTACTTCCTTGAGTTTGGTAAAAGAAAGAACATTCATTTCGTGACTGTCGACTAATCGATGACACGCGTGCGCGTTACAACTCAAAGAATAATAAAGGAACTGTCATTGCTAAGTATTGCCAAAATTATTTTTATTTCTGGCTAAAAACAACTGCCGTTAAAAATAAGATTACAAAGTAATTGAAATAAATATTATATAGATTAAGTGAGAAAATTGAAATCCAATACATGAAACAAGTTATGACCTGACACATTTTATTTGGATAAAATTGTCATCGAGTTTTTAACACGAAAATTGTTTGTTGACCTTCAACCACCTCAAAATCGTTTGAGGTAGGAAAAAAAAAAAAAAAAACAAAGTAGAAATAAAAGGCAAAAGAGTTGAAGTTGCAAGCAAGAGAGAGACAGACTACTCAATCTGCATCAAGGTGCAACGGGGATATATCCAAGTGTTTGCAAAGTGCTCGTATCTGCGAAAAAGAGAGACGAGCTTGTAGAAGTTACAGGAGCTGTTTCTTCTTGAGGCAACAATAAGCCTATTCTTTCTCATCATCGTCTTTTGTAAGATTTTTAAAGCATACCGACCTATTCCACGCTTTTCAAGAGGATCTGAGTTCTTTTTAGGTCAGAAAATCGAAGAGTGGATTTACTTTCAGAATTGAAATTTAGAAGTATTAATAATTTTCTGCTCGATATTTGCTCGATATTTATAGAGAAGACGCGTGCGCGCGCGCGAATAGCAATTGATTATTTAAGAAAAAACCTATCTGCACGTGCTGTGTGCAGCGAATAACTGAAGACTTTCGAATATTTATTTCGACAAAAAAGTATCGAATAAGCGCTTTCAATCATCGTTAGAACTGCACTCTAAAATTTTACAACGGTGTCGAGTATTAATAAACCACGGTACATTTGAGCGAGATGCTCTCGCAACGATGAGAGAATCAGCAGTTTTCTTATGGCTCGAGAAAATTGGAAGGCGAAGAAGATCGAAGAAAACGAGGCTGAAAGAAAAAGATGTGCACCTCTCTCTTTTCTTCTTTTTTATACGTGCAAATGATTATATATAATGTTATTTAAATAAATAAATAATTATATTTATATAAATATATTTAAATAAATAAATAAATAAATATATTTACAT
This sequence comes from Pseudomyrmex concolor, assembly GCA_014839585.1. Classification (NCBI taxonomy): domain Eukaryota; kingdom Metazoa; phylum Arthropoda; class Insecta; order Hymenoptera; family Formicidae; genus Pseudomyrmex; species Pseudomyrmex concolor. The sequence continues at coordinate 21,357 of QVOB01006163.1, forward strand.
ATATTTATTCTTTATTATAAAAAAGCGTTTAATAATCCATTGATTTTTTAATAATCTCTCTCTTTTTGTAAGTTCATATTCCATACGTTGTTCAAAATTAAAAAAACAATCTTCGCAGTTATATATCTGCAATAGAGCATAATTATTACGGCTTTGTCACAATTCCGGATCACACGATCGATTCGCAATTTGACTCTTCTCGGAAAGAGTTCACTCAAAAGCAGGTCGAACTTCACAAGAACTTTAAAAATTTTTCTCGGGACTTTGCACGATTGCGAACAATGATAAGAACGAATAGCTTTAAGTAAGTGTAAGGACACGTTGGTTCAACCATACCGTTAGTTCTCACGGGATCTTCCTGCGCCCGCGTTTCGCCATCCCCTCAGTGGTTGTGTGAGCAGGTTCTGCCGAGCACATACGGATTAGCTCTTTCACTACCCACATGCCATGTATCAGTTTGCATTGACTATTGCAGGTTGCGTATTGAGTTTCGTTAGCAGTTTCAATGGCTAAGCGAGCTCTAAATGCAAGGCAAATATAAGGCTTCGTTCGCTCTCGCATTAAGATTTCATTATGTTGGAACAAACTTCACTGTGATGTTACACGACAAATATAGAGTTTTATTGTCTGTCCGAGATTATAATTCAATTTTTTCGGTTTTAATTATCTTCTCTGATGTATTTCGGTTTCGAAAAGTAACGAATTAAGTTCCCGAACTTTGATTCGAGTGTTTTTGATCGTTGAAGATCGAAACTATCCGTGAAAAGTGGGTGACCGTAATACCGGGGGTTGAAGTGAAAGGCGTCTTTGCGCGGAAGGATCCGTGAGGAAAGAAGAGGAGACATAGTCCGACTTGTTGGTCTTAAGACCGGGAGTACTCGTCGTGGCAAGTGCGACACGTTTCACCCTAAATCCGCTTTTCTCGAGGCGGAGTCTCGATAAATCCGTATTTGTTTGCTCCGGTTGGACGCCGGCGCTTCGCATCCAACGAAATTACGTCGGGATGAGTTCCAGGCTGCGCACGATAAAAAAGACATCAGCCATAATTGAGAGACCGACAATGGACGAACAGGCACGTCGCACATTTATAGCATTTGTTCTTTTCACGATAAATCTATAGAAGAAAATCATTTGGGTTAAGTAAGGATATTTAAGTGATGTATATTTTCTTGTTACGTACAAAACTAAAACTTTAAATTGGTTCTGTTTCTGATTAGTGAAAAAAGAATTATTAAAGAAGTGAAAAAAGAATTATTAAAAAAAAAAAAAAAAAAAGAGAGAGAAATCTCATAAAAAAAACGAAAACTCGAAGGAAAGAGAGCTGGGATAAATACAACTCTAGAATCTCGTTTTTCGGAGATATTTCTGGATCGAAGGCGTCACTATACGAGCGGAACCCTATTACAGGTCTATCCTAACCGCTCTGGCAGTCGGTCTCTATAGGGAGGAATAGTGTTCGGGGATTATCCTTGCGGTCACGTGATCGGTCCGGCTCTTTCTACCGTGCAGCCTGTCGTTTGTTACGTTCGGTCGACCGTAACTTGCAGGATTTGTGCCTCTGGCACAAGTCTCTTCTCACATATACACCTTTTCTCTTTTCTTACATTCTCTCTTTCTCCCATCAGTATCCATGAATACAAGGATGTCTGATAAAAATTCTTACAAGTTGAACATTTGATAAAAACAGACAATATCTCCAGACTCTGAAAAGATTTTTTTTTCTTATTTCTACAAAGTTTTTTATTGATAAATCTGTTTATCTGATTATATCTACTATCTGTTTCTGCATGAATTTAACGTGAATCTCGTCTGGTTTCGACGCACAAAGACCTCGGCAGCGCGCTTGTTGAGCTCATTAAATCGCGCCAGCGACTTCGACAGCCTGATTATGCGCCTAACAGCGTCGTCGTGCTCAAGGGACGCTTGCGGGTGCGCCTCGACGCTTGTTCCGTGACGTTCAAATGGCTGATCCGTCGTTCTCTCACCGACGACGATGTGTGCAAGGTGCTCTTAATCTCGCTATCACGTGTGTAAAGATTGATTTTAATAGAATTTACGTAACTTACGTAGCTGAAAATTTTATTAAACAAAAGAAGATTTATTTGTAATTAAAAAAAAGAAGAAGAATCTCATAATTTTCTTTGGGAATTGTTTAATTTTTAATATTTATTTTTTCTAATATAACGAAAGTATCGAATTAAGAGGATGCTGAACCGTCCTGTTTTATCAGCTTACTATGAATACAGTCTTCGGATTTTTATCGTACTTACTGCACGAATTAGAAAACGGTTCTTCAAATTAAAAGAAAATAATCTAAAGACTCATTGCAGGAAATAAATGTTTCTGAAACAAAAAAATTTGTCATCAAAAAAATTGACTAAGCTAACTTAACCTAAACTTTAAACCTAAAATATTTTTGTTTCAGAAACATTTATTACCTGCAGTGAATCTTTAGACTGTTTTCTTTTAATTTGGAGAACCGTTTTCTAATTTGTGCAGTACAAAAATCTAAAAACTATAATTTATAGTATTTAAGATGATAAAACAGGTTCAGCATCTTCTTAAGAGCTTGCCGAGGCAAAATCAATGTAGGACATAATTGTCGATTGCCGGCATATCCTCATAAAAGATTACCGTAAGATTAGAAGACGCGCGCGAGTGTCGACGAATAATTCCGATCGTCTGATACTAGCTGACATTACGTGCACTTCAGGACCAATTCTCACGTCACGCATGCAAATTACGTGTGAGTCCAACCGAATCGGCTAGGATTCCCAGGAGCGTGACTGGACATCGCGAAAATGGTGCCGTCGGCAACAATTTGTAGATACGGAAACGACGCGCGAACAGAAGAACAAACTACAGAAAATGCTGAACAACGGAAACCAAGTCTGAAATTCCTGTAACTTTTGATAGGACTTGTTGCGATATAATAATAACCGGATGGAATTCTCCAGTTGTATTTAGCAGAGAAATCTTTGTGTAATACAGAGAACAAACGTTGGAATATGTAAATTTGCAATTAACTCTTTTGATACACAGAAAATAATTGACTCGAAGAAAACATCTTTCTTCTCGCTCTCTTCCCCTTCTATTTCACTTTTTCCCTCGAATAATATTCCATCTCCAACGTGAATGCGAATAGTCACTGAAGATTCCCGTAGGACATTCGGAGATTTATCGAGAGAATCGGAACAACCACTATCAGGAACGGACAGTTGTTTATCGCGTTTTCGATCCAGCCCTTGAAAAATGTAAGGGACAGAACTCTCATTGACTTTACGATGCGGGGTCCTCTGAATCTACTCTCGGTGATAAGAGCTCCGTCTTGCTTTCACTTCTCATCCACTCCCGCGAGGCGAAGAGGAGAGCGAGACGGTCAGCGAACGCCGACCGGAAGGAAGCAGGAGCGCAGATTCGATACGTTCGCTCGTGTCGGAGCACTTTCTTAAATTAGTTACAAGGGCGTCTCTTTTTTCTCTTCTTTACGTCTCTCTCTCTCTCTTCTTCTTTCTTCTCTCCCTTTGGTCTTTTGGGTCGCTCCCAGAAGGCATCCATTGTGGCTTCCGTCCTGGTGAATAGTGGCCTCGTCCAATTACTTTTTAATCTCCGCTACATCGCACCAGTCCGATATCTCCTCTCGATTATATAGTTTCTCTATGGAAGTTACACGTGGTGTTCCGAAAGTACGAAAAGTCGGCGGCGACTCCACTTTCGGCAACTTCAAAATTGAGTCCGGTTTTTAAAGAGTTTAATCAATGCAGTAATTACAGAGTTTGGAACAGCTCTCGAAAAATTACTGCAATTTTCAGATGAATTAAACGTTTTATATCTATCACCGGTGCGCGCTCGCGAAATAAAGCGATTATCATTTTCATGGTTGGAATAAAAACAGGCGCGGAATTAATTGCCTACGTTACGCGCCGAGCGATCTAATTTCGCAAATATTTGTTAGAAAAAAAATTAATAGCTTGCTTTTTCTCTCTCTCAAAATTTTAGTCGAATTTTTTCTCGACGAACATATTATTTCGTTTTTACAACCGATTTCCGAACCTCGTCCCAATTTCGTCTCAATTTCGATCGTATTATTTACTGCGGCCTCTATCTCGGCGGATTATAACTTCCTTTGATTACGCCCGGTTCTCTGGCGAATGAACTCCGAGAGTCTTTACGAGAGGACGCGTCGTCCAATTAAAAGTTTTTATTTATTTAGCGCCCGCATATCTCGGACGAACTATCGGGGATTTAATTTGACGATATTCATTGGATTGATGCGAAACGTCAATCAGATCGAGAACGAATAAATATAGCTGATCCGTGAATAATTTTTTTTTGCGTGAAGCTTGGTGAATAATCTCGAATAATTTCTCACGGGAATAGTCTTTTTTTTATTGTGAGGTTAAGTGTGAGAATTTATATATATAGGTAAAAGCTAAAAAAATAATATGTTATATATATATATATATATATATATATATATATATACATATATATATAGGGTGTCCCGTAATGATTAGTAAACCTTGAAGGGAGTGAAAAAGGGTGGAATTTTGAACTAAAAGTTCTTTTTGCACT
>QVOB01006164.1:0-22359 GCA_014839585.1 Pseudomyrmex concolor
ACCGCGCGGCAGCAGTAGAAGCTCCTTCCCCTCTCGCGGAAACGAATTATTGAAGGCCTCCGTACATAGTGTGTTGCATTTATCAAGAGTTTTTTCTGAACTCTCATGTACGTACATAATACACACAACAAAGTCACTGTGCGCGCAACTTCATTGCGCGTGAACCTAGAGCAAGGCACTATCGTGCCTCTTGATAAATGCAACACACTATGTACGGAGGCCTTCAATAATTCGTTTCCGCGAGAGGGGAAGGAGCTTCTACTGCTGCCGCGCGGTCGAGATCTTCAGCAATGGCTGAACGATCAAGTTCTCTTTAATCTCACTGTCTATTTAGTAGAAAAAAAAAAAAAAAAAAAGAAACGTCTTTACTAGACTTGCAAAAATGTACGGCTTTATATATTTCCGACATCAGATGGCATACGGGCGCGTTGGGAGAAAAGCAAATGTAAAAATAACAAAGTGCGAGAGAGAGAGAGAGAGAGAGAGAGAGAAATAACTCCGGCACACATTATTTTATTACAGTAGTGGTCTTGCCACGTCGAAAACATCAGTTCCCGTTTGACCACTAAAGTCAAGCGACGTTGAGCATGTGTAGCATTTGGATAGGTGATCGCCAAGTATGTCGTAGTACTATTGGCAATTTCAACGACGGATGGATTGTTTCTTAGTGTATAAACACACTCTCCCTCTCATATAGGGATAAAGGTCACGAATAAAAAAAAAAAAAAAAAAAAAAATCCATCCCCACTTCGGCAAAAAAAAGAGCGGCCATAAAAGCTGACAGGTTTACGATTGATTCTTTTTTTCGCTCTATACTGTTCACTCCTAATTCTTTCCCTTTTGTTCTTCATTCTTTTGTGCGTCAGCATTCCTTATTTTACTTTTTCAAGCAGGCGAGATAATTTATGGCTTTTGCCAGAAAAAAAAGGCCCACCCGCTACTCCGTTAATTGAGCATCTTCAAACTTTTTCAATTAATAGAATATCGCTATATCTTACTATTGAGTTAGCAAATATTTTTCTTACAGGTTTTACACAAGTTCTTCTAGTATATAAAAAAAAAAAAAAAAAAAAAAACTGTAGGAAAGATCGATCGAACATCTTACACATTGCAAGCTCTCGGACTACGTCCGCAAAAATCGAAATCAGATATTCTCTTTGGGAGACATTGTTTAACATTCCAACTCGCAGCGGAATCCGCATATTGCTTTGTTAGTGGCACGGCGACATCCAATTACGCCACGTTCTTATTTTATTTTCTCCGCGGTGATGACTTATTAGTTGAAGTCCAATTACTTGAACTGTGCGATAACTCGATAAGAACGTTTATTTTGACGGAGATGATTGATTGATAAACCAAAGATTGTTTGGAATTTCGATAGAAAACAAAAAAAATTCAATTAACATTGACCGAAATTTCTATTTTCAATACATGAGTAATGAATGTGTTTTCGTATACAATCGGCAATCAGCGTTCGCATGCTTAGCGTCTTTCTTCGATTGGCAAACAAAAATTGCGCAACGACGAGGCTCTCCGGCGTCACTTCCTGTATACCAGAATTCCAGAATCGCACAGCTATTATTCGTCTGTGTTCCGTTCATTATTTTTCTTCTTTTTTAGAAGCAAAAAAAAAGTATTAAGAAATCTCTCTCTTTCTCACACACATACACACACACACACACACATACAGCGCCTGACTATATATTCTAGCTTTTTCTTCTCTCTTTGTCTTATTTTTTCTCTTCCTTATTCGCTTTCTTCCTCTTGGATATTTGCGCGATGACGAGAGCGTTCTTCGACATTAGGAATTCATGACGAACGCGCCATAATATGTGGCAGACGTTGTGAGTGTCTCGACGAATGTGTTTGTTTTACAATAATGAATATTATATAAACGTAAACTCTAAAAATACTATATACTACGTGGTTAATAACGATTCGCTCAGAAACGTGCGAAATTTTTTTTCGCGCGAGATATTTAATTGAAAGACAGTTCGATTCTTTGCAAGCTCAATAGCAGTTATTAATTGAATAAAAGCTTGACTAATGTATTATACTTGCGCTCATTCTCGAGCGATAAAAATAGTCGCGCGGCGGGTGTTCGTGTGATATGGCTTCCATACACACTGTGACAGATTGAAAATCGAATTGAAAACTTTCTACCGTGAGATTTAAATTGTCGTATTCGCACTGAAAAAAAAGTGAAAACAAATTTTGTTGCGATAGCCAAACTTTGATAATCTCAACCATAACTTTGGTTCCCACAACACTTTATTTGATTCGATTTACCAAAGTTTGGTTATCTCAACAAAACTTTTTTTTTCAGAATTTATTTTATTTTAAAAATTTGTTTGAAACGCTTGCGCAAAAATATATATTACTACATAGAGAAAATTCTGACTCGTCATTTTCGCGCTATCTCGGACGACAGGACCATCCCTGCATTCGATCGCAATTCAATCGCGCTTTATTAAAGTAAAATGCGTAAGAAGCGAGACGTGAGCGATCAGGATGCGTCGATTGTGCCGATGATAAAAAGAAACGCGCGAGATAGATTATCGTCTAAGACTGCGAATTGCGCCCATCTGGAACGCGATTGAAAGCGTCTTGTACATACATACGCGCGCGTTATCTATGCGTGTGAGAGAGCGCATATGTACATCTATCGAAAATAATCTTGTTGTCAAAGCTGTCAAATTTGATCGAGTTTTTTTTTTTTTTTTTTCGAGTAAAGCAGAGACATGCAAGTTGCAGCTTTGCTCAGAGAGATAATTGATAAATCTCAAGATAATTAACATAAATTTTTTACGGTGACGTAGAAAATCATACATATCACACAGATAAGAAGAGCGCGTTGGTAAATTGCATTCGTATAGTTTTTCAATGTGCGAGAGAGCAACCAATTGTGCGCGCGCGGTGACAGGTTTACGGTAAAACGCGTAGCTGCATAAAACGTAAATCGTAATTGCAACTAATGATAGTTTAAAATATTTTTAACGGCGGTAATGTGCCGGGGCGTAACTGCGCGGAGAACACAACTGGTTTTGCCACGGGGCGTTTATGTGTGTGTCGAGACATAAAGATTCTGAAAAGAAAATAATGGCACTCTTCTCCGCGCACACAGCCTCACAGCAAAGAATCTTCCCTCCGTTTGCTTCGCGTCCTCGGCGTGCGGTCGTGTCACGACGCAGGAATGTATCGAATTTCCAAGTTTGGGAACAACTGCTACCTCGCGCGCAATTTGTGCCACGGCTCCGACACGCACACACGCTAATGTAGTGCACACGTATGTGCACAACACAAACTTACATATCGCGCGCGCGCGTATTGCATCCGTTCCGAGCGCACCCGCAAGTGTTTTACATCGCAAGAGACACGCGTTGTGCTTTGACTTTCACAAATGCTTTACGTACGTAATAAATCTCTTTTAAAGTAAGTGTGTGTGTGTGTGTGTGTGTGTGTATCGAGTATCACAACAGATGTGAAACGAACACAAGGAAAAAAAAAGAACTTTGTGACGTGAGCAACACGTGACTATTTGCGTCATGTGAAACCGAGCGATTTGCTTTATTAAAAAAGAACAAATACAATGGATTCCGATTAGCGATGATGATGCGAAGAGAGACCCGTAAGGACGCAATAATTTAACGAAAGATAGCAATACGCTTTATTGCGAGCTTGCTTTTGCGGTCAGAGGGGAACAGAGACTCCGCGTTGCGCGCGATCGCCACCGGCGTGTGACTTCGGACAACCGTGACACAATCGCGATGGCAAATCCAAAGAGCATTCGGATAGACGCCGTTAATTGAAAAACGCTCGCAATAAACACGTGATTCGGGTGTACCTGGCGGATACTCGCTATATAATCGAGGAAAACAGATGTACCATGTGTTTTTAAACGCGCAGCATTACGAGAGCACTTGTTTCGCTCGCCGAGCCCGTTCTCTGACGACGCGTTCAAACTTATTTGGCAATTTAATCTTTCCTGGAAGCATTCAGATTTACGTTACAATTTACACGCATCGGAAAGTGCTATATTTAGCATTCTGAGAAAAAAAATAAGGGAGAAAAAGAGAGAGGGAGAGAGAGGGAGAAGATCAAAAGATATATAATAACGAGCAATGAATCGCAGAAAGATTTGAGGGGAGAGTGAGGACAGTGGAATATGGCCGCTCGGTCACCACATCCTATCGAGCGATCATTTCTCTCTGTTCTCGCATTCTTTCCCGCAATCTTTCTTGCGATTTATTGGCCGTCATTAGTGTGTGTGTGTGTGTGTGCAACAGGTGACTACAGTAGAGTTTTAATATAAATAGATAAATAAGGTGAATTTCCCCTTCACGCTTTTATCACTTGACATCACAAAAAGAGGGGAGCAGAAAGTTCTCACAAAGTTACTGACACACGAGCGATCTACATTATAGTAGGTATATTACAAGCTGTCACTATTGTGTGTGTGTGGGTGTGTGTGTGTGTGGAGGAAAAAGAGGAGACGAAGTTAACACCGCACTAGACAGTTTTATACATTTGCCAGCAAAAATTTCTAGAGTGGCTAAGAAATGAAGATTTCTTTCGCGCGCGCGCGCACACACAATTATCCGTGAGATTGTGAACAGAGGTTGACGCTTGATAACGTGTGAAGAAAATGACGTAAAAGAATACCGCACCGGTTCTACTAGCTTTGAAATAATTTTATTTAAAAATGTATTTATTTATTTCAACAAGCTGATACATTCCACCGTCGTTGATCCTATGTGCGGTTGTTGCTGGCTGAGAATTCCAAGCATTTTTTTATAGGTTTCAAACAGTTCTTCAGCCTCTTATATATTTTTGTTTTAATTCGTTTGTACGAGTGCTGGCAGCCGGCCAAACAACACGCGCGAATTGTCTCTCTGGTATTGGTTTAATTTTATGTGTCACGGTTGTATTCCCTTGGTATCTTACTATGCAACTTACACATGTGTGTGTGTGTGTGTGTGTGTGTGTGTGTTTACTTTTCGCAATAATAAGTTTTTAAAAACCTGTTCACTGTGATTACAAACATCAATAAGCAAATTCTAATCGCGCTATTGCAAAATTAAATTCAATTCACGCGACGGATTTTTACTAAAGTGCGTTCAAGAGCAGCGCATCATCTTCAAAGTCTCTGTTGTTGCTGCTTACTTGGAACCGTGAGACTTTGTCGCCGTGTCTCGCTTTCTGCGAGACGACCCGCAAGAGGCCTCTAAGTCCGAGAGTCTTGATCGCCAGATTTCTCGCGTTTTTCAGCGGGGCGAGAAAGCGCGCGTCGCGGCCCTGGCGGATGGAATGCGGGCGCGGCGAGTCCCGGCGAGTCTCTCGGCGTTGCGCGGTGTATGGTATGGCAGTGATTCTCAAACTTTTTTTTTATTCGCGACGTGTACTGTAAAACATATCGAACTTTTTGCCGATTAGGCGCGTACGACAACCAGAGACCTAGTTTATTCGTCGCGATCGTGACAAATCTCTTGTACGCAAACAACGCGTTCGTCTCGAACTAGATACGCTTTTAAAATAATCGCGATACCGTCTAGCTACCACTCCGGCGCCCGTTTGAAAATCACTGCGGTATGGTAAGGATGTATAAATGCGTACTCGCGCGGTGGAATACGCTCCGTGAACTTAAGCGGCGCTCACATACCGATATAGAGCGCGATTCCTTGTAGCGCATATATATACACGCTTCCCGCTGCACGAGCGCGTACAGATACACATACACACAATTGTATATGCGCGCTTCTCTTCTAAGATATTATTTCAAAAGCTCTTTAAAATATATATATATACAGACTCTTTGAGGCGATGCTGCCTCGCGACCATTTTCAATTTTATAACGTCAGAAACGAGGAGAGTCCAGGAAAATCGCCAAAGTTTCGCGCGCTTGTTTAAAAATAAATAAATTGTTACTAGGTGTGCAACAAGCACACCTAGACTCGATAGAGTCTACATTTGCAAAATATATACCGGTTGATTTTTCTTTTTTTGACTCGACGCAAAAATATCATATCAGCAAATTTTGCAGCGTGTCACACGCTGATGCAGTCGAATCGAAGAGAGAAAAAAAAAACAGTTCGGTATGTTTTACCGATTGCGCTCTATTGCCGATTCCACACGTGCTATTTATACAGAAATACTTTTGTTTTTTTTTACTTTCACAAAAAGTGCGCGAAACTTTGGCGATTTTCCTCGCTTCTGACGTCGTAAGATCGTCGCGACAAGATGGTCGCGAGGAATCTTAAATAGAAGTTTGGCGAACGTTTTCCGTTTTCACCTCCTCTCTTAAAAACGACATGTATGTAAATTCGATGCTTGTGTGTATTCAAAGTGTGTTTTTCTCTCAAACATCTCGATGTTGCTTTTCATCGCGATGCTAATTGAGATTTTCTCCGTACAGCTTGTGCTGCCGTCAAATATTAATTCGCTTATCCCAAACAACTATTCCAATTTATTCCACAACTTTCGCATTTGTTATACTTTTTTTTTTTTTTTACAGATAAACGTTGAAGAGCGAAGAAGTTTTTTAGTAATCACTTGGGTGGATTAGAGGAATCCTCGCGTGGTTTCAATGGAGATTGTACCGTTCGGGGGTCCACAGAATTGCGCAAGCACAGAAATTTTCATAGACACTTAGCGGGATTGTGTGATGAAGGCGATGAATGTGGAATCACCGTGGACGATGGAGTTACATAAATTCGTAAATTACGTTGGATTGCGATGACTATCAATGGCGCCGTGAGATAGGATATGCGAGAAGGTATGCACGTAAACGAAGAAAAGAAATCTATCGGCGCGAGTTTCAAACGAAGAGTGGTATGCGAGACTCGATATCGATACAAAAAAAAAAAAATTCATTATGGCAAATAATCTCTGTTAATCCGCTGTAACTTTAGCACATAGTTTTCCTTTTATCTCTCTCGAAATAACACTACACAGATAAGACGCGCGATAAGAGAAATTCGTTTGTTTTATTCTTTGAATGAAAAAGCTTATTCAACAATGACAAAAATGTCTCGAGCAAAATGTTTCGCAATATCGCGAAATTCTTCTAATAAAATCTCGAATCAAGTTTTTTTTATTTTTTTTTTATTATTAGTATCACAAAAGCGGAACAGAGTAGCAAAGCATCAATAAAGTTCGTTCTCTGTTATTATGTATATAAACATATATAAACATATACAAACAATAAATAATAACACATCAAATAATAACATATTAAATGAAAAGTTAAAAAAAATAAACTCGTTATTATTGCGTGTATTTCAATCACACTTCGCACAAATTTGTCATGTGGTAGATTATATAAATTCCGTCGTCCTAGAAGCTCCAGATAATTAATATCAGATGATGTAAAAAAAAAAAGTCATTAAGACGCAAAAATTAATTAGATGCGCACCGCATTCTTCAATTGTTTTATCAGCAAAAAAAAAAAAGAAATGTAACGTGTCACACGACATATTTACATTAGAGCAGTTTAGAAGAAATTACTTAAAAAAGAAATTAACTTCCTGCATGTGTAATTTGTGTTGAAAATGTATTAGAGAAAGCGCGTGTGCGACGAGATACCGCCCGTATACACGCATTCCCGCTGAATCGCGCGTATCTTCGCGAGATTGCACTTCTCGTGCACAGAAGACCGGGTACAAGAGAGAAAGAGGGAGAGGGGCGCATATCGTCGTAACGCTCCAGCAGCACACGCACACGAGAGCGGGATGTGCACGCGATTTCGCTCACTCGCTTGCGCGCGGTATACATCCAAAGATACGTTTTCTATGTGTGTGTGTGTGTGTGTGTAAAAGAGAGAGAAAGAAAGAAGCGGCAATGAAGAAGGGAGGAACTTGCTTTTACATACCTATCCCGAGGATCGATCCATGTAGTCTTCCGGGTGTTATGATCGATGAAATACACCTTTCCGTCGTAGTCCCGGGCGACATCCCACCCTTCCGGAAGCGGTATCTCCCCATTCCGTCTCCTTGGCATATTTCACTGCGCTCTAAATCCATCCAAAACCTCTCTCTATCGCCGCGCGGTCGACAAACGCATATCTGTGCGCGCGCGGACACACGGGCTTCTCGGGCCGCATATACACCTCGCTCACTCGTCTCGGCTGACGCGAAAAACAGGAGAGAGAGAGAGAGAGAGTGAAATAGATAGACGACAAAAGAGACAGAGTAGAGAGAAAGGAAGGAATGAGAGGACAGGGCGACCCGGGTACGGAGAGACAGCGGAATGGAATAAACGAGACGGCGAACAGTTGGCTTTCACTGGTGCAACGAAGACAGTGATGAAAAACGTATTGCACATGTACACACACACACACGTACACACACCCTCACTTACTACACCCTATATATATATGTGTGTATATATATATATGCAGCCACCAGTTTTGTACATACATGTGTGTGTGTTGCGGCACGTTCTTTCTCTTTCTCTACTCGCGCGCACTATTCCGCCATCATGAATACCTCATTATCATGAGTGGAGTGACGTCAGAGTCCCCGCCTTCAGATTCCTCTCGAGCGGAATTCCACCGTTAAAACAGCCGGCCGTCGGAGTAGCAGCCGGAGGCGGCGAGCAGCGACGACAGTGACAGTGTCGTAGTGTTGCACTCGCACGAGTGCATCGATTGGGTGTACTTCGCGTATCATCACCACCACTTTTCTGTAGACTCCCTCTTTTCTCACTTTTCTTATTTTCTTATTTTTCTCCTGTTATTGATATGTACATATACACACGCACACATGTACATATACACACGCACACATGTACATACACACACGCGCGCGCGCGCGCGCTCTCGCTCGCAAGCGCGCCAAGTTCTCTTTTAACCGAATTCTCTTCTCTACGTCAGACACGACCTCGCGCTCTTTATTCTCACGCGTACGTAAGAAATCAAAGAGAAACGAAACAACAACACTCTCCCGAGATATTCCTTCACCGCGCACTCATTCTTTTTCGAACGATCGAACGCCGTTCGGAACGCAACTTGTCATTTCACTCTCCGACGGGTACGTACGATACGTACGTATGTATCCCCTCCTCTGTCAGATGTCACCTCACTGTTTTTTTTCGTTCGCACTTGTGCGGTCGATGATCATTCGATAGTTCTCTTTAGAAAATAATTACGCGTTTTCTCGAACGTGTGTTCGCAGGACAGCGATTCTCACAACTCGCGTTCGCACGCGCGCGCTTCGACGATCTCCGACATAAACTTGGCTTGGATCTCCTCTGCTCCTCGACACTATATACAGACGTTGTGTCTTTCGTGGCAGCTGCGGCAACAAGAGCGACGACGATGGGGAAACGACAGCGATGATTCTCAGAGACTTGGGTTTTTTTTAAAAAATGCGGTGCTATATGGAATCCCCCGCAGGGGTTGTTCCGTTGTGGCGGAGCACGTTTTCACCGTGTGCCCTTTTCCCTGTTGGTCCCGGATTGGTACCGAGCGGATCTTGACATCTTTTGTACGCAAGGAATGTGAGCACTCGATGCTTTCCCCTCTTTTTCTGTCTCTCAGCGTTTCTATGACCTTTTCTTCGTATGGTGACCGAATGGTATCAACAGTCTACTATTGTTTCTGCTCATACACACACACACACACACACACACACATATATATATGATACACAGTATATATCTTTATATAAATATATATGTATATATATATATATATAATGTATATATAACAAGTTATAATAAGCTACAGCACGCACTCACGTATATCACGAAGAGGGTACAGCACTAAAAATTGGTCCCGTGCGGTCTCATCGATCATTGATACCGATGAGAGAAACTCGCACCTTCGATTCCTCACAGTTTGGTCCAAAATTAATCCTTGTCCTCACGCGCGATATCGCCAGATACAAGTGTACACCATATTTCACGATATAATACGCGACAAAAACGATTTTCTCGTTTCTGACGGAACTAGTAATCGCATCAGCTACGAGCATGCCGAGTGTTTGAGACATGCCACTGAACGTTCATGCCGTGTGCGCGCCTGGCAATACCTCCCTCTTTCTCTCTCTTTCTCTTTGCTTCTCGCTCGTCTCTTCTCCCGCTACTCAACGGCTATATAATACCACAAAAACTGTCTCCCTCCAACTGCTTCAACAACCGTCCGTCTTCGTTCAACTTGCGCAGCGCGTTTTCGTTGCTCGCACGTTGCGCTGCACCAGCCGACTGTCTCTGTCACGCTCGTCCGATGACGATTATTACCGATCTCTTTCTCTACTGCTGAGTGTGTCTCTGACCGCTGTGTACGAACGGCAGCGGGAATAGATGAACGTATTGCCCTTTCGGCTGCTTCGCATATTTTCCGCTATGTTTTTCAAGTGGCGCTAGTCGTAGGCGCAGGTGCACCGGGAATATCATCTCCGAGTAGAGAACGTAGTGCTTCCGTGGGATTTCTCACGCACGCGCACTTTTATCATATGTTCGTCGAGCGGCTTAATAGCTGCTCACACTCCAAGAAGCTTGTGAGGCTGAATTAAGAAGCCGTGTTTTTGAACGCCAACGTTTATTGGCTATCGAATAAATTACTCTAGAGGACTCTATTCAACAGCCAATCACATTTTTGTTTTCGAAAACAACGCGACAATGAAATTTTAAGCTAATACAGGCTTAAGACGGGCTGTAGTGGAAATTTACTTGTATGTGCGTTAGGGTTAGGTTAGGTTAACAATGGCGTTTACGTTTGGATCTCCAACTGTTACTTCCAGCAATATTGGATTTGGGACGCAAAAGTAAATATTTATATAATACATCGTCACTTTAAAGAAAACATTAACACAAAACATTAGCAATGATGTGTAATAAAACTTATACCACACCAGATTTTCTTTATTAAATCGACATGTGTGCACATTATATTCTACAATGTAAAAGTCAAGTATATTAAAGTAAATCAATTTTCCTATTTTTGCTTCAAGACCAGTGACAACAGGTTTTGGTACAAGCAATACGGCCTTTGGTTCTGCAACTACAACGTCCGGTACAATGACGTTTAGCACATTGTCTTCTCCAGCAACTACAATAGGACTTAATTTTGGATTTGGTAGTACACCAACTTCGAGTACACAGACGCAAAGCACTTCGCTTCTGGGATCCAATACAGCTAGTACAATGGCCACTCCAAGTTTATTTTCCACTCCTATCACATCCGCACCTTTATTTTCTGGTTTTGGTACACCAAGTACAACGAGCTCTTTAACATTTGGTGCAACATCTAATACAACAGCAGGAGCAAGTTTACCTTTTGGTACAGCCACTACTAATAGTAAGTATATATAACTTTATATACAATTTAAGGAACAATTATAATACTAAATCATTATAATATGCAATAATGTTGCTTACAGCTTCTTTATTTGGATCTGGAACTGGAAACACTTTATTAGGCACAGCAAGCAGTGCAGCAGCTGCTACCACTACCACTACAGCAATTGCAAATAAAGGACTCGGTGGTTTGGATGTCTCTCACAATAATAAAGGTCTTTCTCAAGGCAGTAGTAGTTCAACTGCTGCTAAGGAAAATCTACTGCCAAATGAACTTGTACAAACCATAGATAAATTCAAGTAATTATCTTAACAGATACATAAAGTATATATATATATTGTATATATAAAAATGTGATGTTAGTATTGATTCTTTACAGAGAGTTTGTAAAACTACAAAAAGGCCTATCTTCTGACATAGCAAGAGGTTCAGCGAGACCGTTGAATCGGTGTGCGGAAGATATAGCGTCCTTGATGGAGATGTTGTCTACTTTATCTGGCTCTGTGCAACGGGACAGTTCTTCAGCTGATAAATTAAAACAAGACACAGCAAAGGCACTGCAAAATGCCGAAATAGCTCAAAGAACTCACGATACTCCACCGGGTTTGCAATATGAAAATAATGCACCTCTTCAATTTTTCATGGAACTAGCCGAAAGTTTCGAATATGATTTGATATTATTTAGATCACAAATCGAGACAACGGAAAAACATATACAAGCTATGATGGCACCAAGAACATTAACGCCGCAAGGTATGTTACTTCTTTCATTAAATGAATTAATTTAAATTGAGGAAAAAATTTTCTTTAATCATCTTATCGCTTCGATAGAATTAACTGTAGCCATGAGTAAGATTCACGAGTCTCTGATCGCAGTTGCTGGTCGATTACAAAATGTGCACGCTAAAGTGCAACAACAGAAGGAGCAATATCTCAATTTCAGAAAATATGTATTGAAGGACAACACAAATGTTTTCGATAGTATTACAGCAAATAGTAAATCTACTCGAAGCACGACTGGAAAAATTACGAGCGGTCCTACTCCTTTTGGGCCAGGTAATACCCCATGCATTTGAAATTAGTAGTCTTGTACCAGCTGCAACTGGTAACGCAAGTCTGCGAATTTAGGAGACTTTCAGAATTAAATTGAGAATGAATATATTTGTTTTTGAAACTTTGTTTGCTGAGTTCGAGGCTGACTTCAGAATTTGGTTATTGTGTCAAGATGATGAAACAAAACGTTATCCCAAGATAACTATTTTGGCAATATTTTCTTGTTTATTACAAGAAAACTCTTTTTTGTACTTTAATTTTTATTATCATAAAAATTAAACATTATCATAAAACAAGATATAATATTTTTCTTTTAAGAACAAAGGTGTTGTGTTTTACCGTACGCGCTATTCGTTTTCTTGCGAAGATCTGTTTTTAGATTTAGACACAAATAAGATTGTTTTTTATTACAGGCAATAAAAATTTTCTATCATCAACAACATTGAATTCAAACCGACCTACGAGTTATGAAACACGAAATTCCTTAGGTAATTAATTCCTTAGGCTTTGTTGTTAACTCTCTTCTATAATTCTTTTATATATATATCGCCATTTTTCACACTAAAAAAAAGTAAAACATTCCTCTAAAAAAAAAAAAGATGACTTTAAAAAATCACCTTCTCCCTAAAAATTTCCTACCTTCAGGTCTTGCGTGGATCTAGGTTACAAGGTAGAATTTACTAACATATGTAACGTCATTTATTACTAAACGGAATCAACGTAATTTTTCTAATTAGTTAACAATATCTACTTTTTTCTCTTTTTCTTATCTTGCGAGTATATTGATTCATTTCGACAATTTAACTTTAATCTTTAGGGAAAAAGTAGAGACTGCAGTTTAAAATTATTTGGTAGTATTCAACTTTATTTCAGATTTTATATTGTGAAGTGTAGGGAACGGGTAACATGTGTATTTATAATGTATATATATGTGTGTGTATACACGCAATATTTTTATTAAAAGTATTTGACTTTTCTATTCTTTGAGCAATTTATGCGATGTATGGAATACTCATTTTTGAAGTCACGCTTCCCAAACAAATAACAACACGCGCATATACACACACGTACACACACATGCGCACGCACGCATGTGCTGTAATCTAGCTTTGCCAATGTCGTGCGATAACGCACTTGCATTAAGTATAAATACTAATCACTAAAAGAAATATTCTGTCAAGTTTGTCAAAAATATGAATAAAAATTGCCACATGTAATTCAATATGGCTAAAATGGATATTCAAGAACAGTGGGAACTCCACGTATCTGCAATGTTTCAATTGATTTTAGGACTCTCGAGAATGATTCTCAAAAAATTCCATAAATTACACGCATAAATTTTAAATGTAAATAGAAATGTCAATTAGTGTGGAAATATTGACAAGTAAAAAAAATATCGATAAGAAAAAATACAAATGATAAAAAAACTTGAAGCGTTTTGAAACAATCTCAACAAAACTATAAATATTTACGGTGTACGAGAGAAATACCGCTTCGTGGCTTTAGCTACAATAAACATTTTATTTTTACAATAATATTACTGCTGTTTTAAATTAATCAAAAGTGATGATATGAATATATTGTTACAGTTTGGGAAAGTTCGACATCAGTACCATCCGCCACTAACATTGTAGCCTCATCCACGAAACCACCAACTGCAAGTTTAAATTTTAACGTGCCAATTAATTTAACTGCACCATTGCCAGTAAATGGATCCAGTTCAAATTTTCAGCTTCAAAAACCACCAGTCGGTAATAAACGAGGAAAACATTAATCATTTTCATCTAGGATCATAATTTTTCTAATCTTCCTTCTTTTGTTTTTTTTTTTTTTTTGTATCGACATGTTATTTTCAAGTTCGATACAACGTCTTCTTTTTACGGGAGTGTTAGTATAAGTTAAAATCAAACACACATTTAAACAGCATTTTTATGTTTTGCATTTGGTTATAGTTACTGTGTTATTTTTTCTTTTTTTATATTCTCTTTCTCTTACATATATACATCTTTCTCTCTATCTCTCATGGAGCAAATCAATGTTCGACTCTCTAAACGTTAAAGTTTATTAGAAAAAATTTATATTTATCTTATATTGTACAAATATATTTTGTATTAATTTACATTAATTTAATTTCTCACATCATCGTATGATTAATTATCTGAAGTTTGCCACATTTTGAAATAGTATTATTAAACAGAAACACATTATTGGTTAATAATGTATCTTTATCTATTGAATATTCTACACATGTATTGACTTTATGTTTTATATTACAAATTGCAAAGATCGAAGTACGATAAAATAATGTAATGGAAAAATTGGTCTAATGATAAATTGGTCCCTCTTGAGATGTGTAAATATTTTGTCTCGAATAAAAACACGTAAATAAACTGTGGAGAGCAGTTTTGAGTGATACAACAAAAATGGTAAAACTATAGCTACGTTAAAAAAGTATGTATGCAGTTTAATCCGGTAGAGAGTACGTGTAAAATGTAAAAAGATATCTTGCATATATTTTGTAATACCTCAGAAAATAGCACCAACTTGCACAATTGGAATCAGAAGTTTAAAAGCACTTAGAATATACATATTTGCGTTAGAAGCCTGTAAAAAAACAATAGATTTTTGTAATATTATAGTTATTTGAGCTCGTGTCTTTCATTTTTTTTTTTTTTTTTAAGTATTTGTAATAATAGAAAAACAACTTACTTCTGCAAAAGTCGTTGTTACGTTCGTCTTAATTTTGTCCGATTTTTTTTCAATTTCTGCAAACTGTTTTAAAGTCTGGCAGAACAATTTTGCCAGAGAACTAATCTGATTAGAAAGAATACGCGCAAGTTGCACCAAAGCGTCGGCTTCGCTTACTGTACGGCGACGTTTCTTGATTAATAGCAACTCCGCTGTTTTATGAAACCTCTCTATAGAAAATGCTGTGAACTTGGCCAGTGTCGATATGGCACTTCGAAAAATTTCTTCATGGTCTGTAGGTGATGATGCGAGATAATTTTTTGTTTCTATCCAAATCTGAAAATAAACGTTTGATTTTAAATAGAAATTTGATAAAACACGTGATTAAACGCAGTCTTGTTTTTAAGAATAGATATTTTCTTACATCATGTAGTTTTTCATAAGTAATATCAAGATCAAGATCACAACAGGCGCACTGTAATTTATCTTTCAAATTTTTGTCATAGACAATTTTTTCATCGTCACTGTGTTCTTCATCTAAATCGCAAAGTTCTTTGATCTCTTCTAATGTTTCTTTCACAGAATTCGAGTCTTTCTCGTCTAACTCCATCAAGTGTTGTTGAATTTTCATATTGCTCTGTTTTGATAATATTTCTAGAACTTCTAAATGAACAAGTCCCTGATAATCATCGAAAAGACTTCCAAAATTCACTTGTCTAGCTAATTCGCGTTCCTCAGCTGTTTTCTCCGCGGTCTCGGCTTTTTCCTTGGCTTCTCTAAGAATTTGAGATAAAATGGGCCTCTTAGGTTCGTTCGTAAAGAAAGCTCTTTTCTTCATCAATCCGGGATCACCCTCTTGCAACACCTCCATTGTTTTTTTCCCAATAGCCTCTAATGTATCCAAACCACCTGTCATGACCTTGCTGCCAGTAGATTCAACTAGCTTCGTAATCGAAGAAACTCCTGACATCAGATTCCCGAGTCCGAACGAACTATAAGATTGATTGTTTTGTTCTTCCTGAATTTCTGGCTTATCTAGTAAAAAAAAAAAAAAAAAATAATACAAGTTCATCATGAAATGTAATTATACAATACATATATATATCGGGTTGTTCAAAAAGTACGTAGCGTAATTTAATTTTTAAAAATGAAATTTAGACTTGGTGCATCGGTTTACATAATTTAGCTTGTGTAAATGTTTATATAAGCGGTTCTTTTAGATGTTTTTATTATCTGCGCGATAATGTCTCACGACATGTTGCTATTTATGGTAATTTCATCTATTGAAAAACGAACTTTCCAAACAATCATCTAATATAAAACTTGGATTATACAGTTAACTCTCCATACTCGCGAATTTGGGGCTGTAAGGGAAGAAGGTGCAAATATAGAATTACCAACCCCTTCTTTGCCTCCAACTTAACCTAGCCTAGCGGAACTAGCGATACCATGAGCAGTTTGTTGAGTTGTGGAATAGAGCGCACTAGAAGGGGAACTTATGTGTGTTAGTTTGAATATATGTGAAGGGGAACGCGCAAATATGGAGAGTTGACTGTATATAGAAGTTCCATCAAACACTATACCATCGGATGTGGCAGCTTCATCTTGCGTTATTGTTTCTGTAGGATCTTGCGCAAGTCCTTGAGAAATATAAGTCTTTGAAATATTAAGTCCTTGAGACACATGAGTGCTTAGAGTGTTCATACTTGTGGTAGCTGTGTCGATTAACGAAGAGACGTTCCAGTTTCCCCAATTGCTCCAATTTGCTAAAGAATTTATTTCGTCTTCGTTTGCTAAGGAAAGCTTTTCTAATACAGGCTGTAATTTTTCTTCCGTCAGTTCATCTGGCAGTTGAGCGTCGAGTCCCTCCCAATCATTCAGCTGAAAAACTTCTTTAAATTTTTTATTTGACCTTAACTCCTCTGGCTCCGACAACTCATTTACACCTAACGATTCGGATCGATCATTCGTCAATCGATCTTCACATGTTTTTTCTGTAAATTCTGTAGTATTCTTGCTCACGAAATGTTCAATCGAGCATTTGTCTTGTTGTTCCACCACGGCAATATTGTCCATAGTGCGAGGTTTATCTACTTTGTCACTCGAAAGTCTAGTGCCTAGTTTCTTTGCACCCAATTTGGTAGATGCTTTTTGTCGTGTATTTGTAGAAACAATTCCAGTCTTTGTTGTTTCTACTTTCGACATGGTATCATCCGTTTTTACAATCCGTTTGTTCATCGCAGATTCGGTATCTTTGTCCGTTACTGTAGAGGAAGATGTATTGTCTCGACTGATAAAAGTCTTGTCCGAATCACTAACTGGTTTGATGACATCGCTTTCATGAACTTTGACATTGTTATCCATCTTATTACCGTTATCACTAATAACTGATGTCACTTTATGACCTTTCGCCTCATGCGGCAGAGGAATCGCTGTGGACTCAGATCTTGTCCAGTAGCTCGAACTTCCACAATGTGGACGTTCGACGTACTCTGTGTCCGAGTCGGACTCGGAATCCACCGTTGACTTCTTGTAGGCCGGTTGGATATTCTTTTTGACAGACGCACCACTACTCATCAACTCCTCATCAGCACTTTCGAAGTCAGCATCGCTTTCGGATGTCGCCATCTCCGTCGGTTTAAAGTTTATTATCCTTGAGAGAAGACACGATTGCAAGCACGTATATATACCTATTGAAGTAAATTTGTGCGAAACCGAGTCAATCAACGTTACCTCGCAAGTCCTCTAAAATTACATAAACATATGTTCACACTTTTTATTTGTATTACACGGATGCGTGTGAATACATTGTATAGATGTACATAAATATAGATGTATATAAATATAGATATACATAAAACGTATCACATATATACGTATCACATGTCGGAATATACACACATATATATTACATACATTTATATATATATACGTTCTACCACAGTAGTGATCACGTGGTCAACCGAATTTGCATGCCATCTGAACACCGTATGATTCGCTCACTTTAAGCAAGTTTTTACCTGACCTTAAGGTTTGTTCTTTTTCTCTGTACTGGAGCTGCACTAGCACACTAGTACTGCAGCTGCAAGAGTACACTAAAGCCCGTATCAGGCAACAGATTAAAAATTAAGATAAAAATTGAAGAACTTGCATTTAACAATTTTTAATTAGACTAAAGAAACTTAATTTCAAGCTTAATAAATTCTGATCTGATTGATCAAGTTTCAGGGTTCTGAAACGTCTTTGTTTGTGGATTATCTCTTAGGGATGCGGTTACATGCAAGCGGAGCAGAAAGCATGAGTAAGATGTCAACCAATTGCCGCGCGTCTAGCAACTGGAAGCTCATTCGCGGATCTTTATAAAATTAATTACTTATTGAAAAACTATTTGCAAACTAGTAACGGACATTTCGATTCAGCACAATTCGCTCTACTTGCTTACGAGAGGTAATACGATTATTAATAGACACTTGTGTACATAATAAAAGTATGTTTAATTAACAAATCTCTTCTGTAAAAAAAAAAAAAAACAAATAAGTACACGTGTGTAAAATTTTGAAACGAACGCATTTAGGATTTGTGTTTATTAATTGTGGCAAATTCCGACTTAAGTCTCTTCATGATTTCTTCTCGCTGATACATGACCTCCTTGTAGCACAGAAATGAAAATGTAACTGGACATTCATACTGCACTGTTTCGATACATTTCGTATCTTTCACGGCATCAACGTCGAATCTGAATTGCGAGACTGACTCCACTGAAAAGCAAACATCTACATGGAATACATAGGTATGTAAATTTGTGTATATGTGTATGTACATCCTGATATCCTGAAGCCTGTCGAAAACAGATTTCGCCAAAAATTTATTCAGATTTAATCTGAATAAAAAAAAGTGTACGAAATAATGATTAACTCAACTTACAGCAATAAAAACCGTAGACAAAGCAAGTTCGGTGTTTCGAACTGATGACGTAGCCATTGTCATCTGGCCTGACAGCATAATGTCCGTGCGCTACGTTACGGATCATCGGTAGATGACTTAAATGTTCCGTATATTCAACGGAATATTTCCAATGATCATAATTCCCGCTTTCAGCAATCACGAGAAAGTCCTCTCTGCCGTATAAATTCGAGTGGTGAATTCATCAGGTAAAAAAAAAAAAAAGAGTTTAAACAGTTTGTAACATAATTTAGTTTATTTCTTTTTTTAAAAAAAATTATTAGTTATAATATACGTTACAGTTTTTATATAAAAATATGTTTCTCAAATCCGAGACAGTATTTAAAGTTCCATTTTTTTACTTACATTGTTGGATTCAATTTTTTCATATTGCTAAAATCTGCTACAAATTCCCACACGTGCTTAGGATCCGAATTATTTACAATGGCCTCAAACATGACTTGATGCTTCATCTTGTAAATGAGTAATATGTAAAAAAGCAAAATGCCTAGAAAACTTTGCGTGATGGTTCTTGTTTTCCATTTCATGGGATTGAAACTCATTTTCTATAAAGGCAAAAAAATAAATTCTCTTATATAACTTCTTGTTTTTACGATCACACTCGTTTTTTTTTTTTTTTTAGATGCTGTTGTTTGTAAGAACCGCTTAATTATTGTAGCTCGAGCTTCCGGAGTTATTATCAGTTCGATTTGACAGATTGTGATAGGAGAAGACAAAGTCGGTAAGCAACTCTCCGGCACGTCTCGATCCCACCAACTGTACAAACGTTTATCTCTACGCGTTGCCGCACATCACTGAATGGGATGTATCTCAGGACCGTATTTATAAAAAGGCGTAAAAGGAGTTTCTTTTTCAAATACACCTATGTTCTTATAAAACAAAATAAATCCTCCAATCTTTTATTTTCCTAAGGGAAAACATATATTTCACATAGAACTATAAAAACTATATCAAAATCTTTTTCTAAGCAAAGACTATTATAAAAAAGAAACACAGATATAAAACAATAACGCTAAAAAAAGTCTTTGACAATAATATGTACAGCTTACCTGTTGAGTTGATTACAGAATGTATGTAAACAAATAGCAAATTTTCTTTCAAGTTCTCCTTTTCTCTTGTCGCTAATTGACCCACTTTTTACACTGGCGTATGTAAATATTCGGAAGTTCTGAATCAGGACAGACGTCGTACTACATTACTAACTTCCCCGTTTCGTTTATACAAACTCCACAAAAAGTATGTATCAACATTTTTTTATTCTGCGCATGCGCATGTAGTCACACGTCTTCGGCTGCGTCGGGGAGCGCGCGCTATCTGCGTTAGTGCGTTATTCTATATCTTTATTTTACATTTAATGAGCAAAAAAGATGGAATGATGCACGGATAGCGCGCCCTTCGAACGCAGTCTGTGTGATGAAGTCTGAGACAGAAGAAGGCAAACAAATATATTGTTTTATTTAATGAACAAGAAACTGTGCGCGTATTTTTATTATTTCACAAAAACAATCCAACATTTTAACATGATCATTTTTTTCCCTGAGAATTGAGTTCTTATGTCAAAAGGGTTGCAAGTAAATCAACTTCCGATGTAACTATGATATAATATTCTTTTATTTTGCATAAAAGTATGATTGTGGATCGAGAGTACATTAAAAGAAAATATTGATTACACATTACATTTATATATAGAATACATTATATAGTATTTATACTTTGCGTTGAGTAGACACAGGACACTTATCTGTTTTAAAAGTTTTTTGCGAAAAGCTTTTTTCGCGGTAAGAACGTTCTTCTCGCCTTACCTTTTTCTTCTTTTTTTTTTTAATACGATAAGTAAGATAAAATGTTCTTTACTTATCCAATATTGGCAGGACGATCATTATAGATATCTTTTTGTTACTCTTAAAATATTAAGGCTGCGTTATTTATTGATAGTACTGAAACCCCAGTTCACGTTACACACATGTGTACACTAGCTGTGGACTTTTAGTACTACAAGTAAATAACGAAACAAGACTATTTTTAAGTGAGGCTATTTTTTTCTTGTACTGCAAGGCAAGTTCAGGTCATCAGTAGTGTGTATACGTGTCTGTTGAACGAAGAAAGATTACAATACCGTTCCGTTTTTCTCTCATTTACATACAAACATGTAAACAAACAACACTCGCGTTTGCTTCGCGATTACGACCGATGTTGCAACATCGGATATTCATTGATAAAACAATTGAATTTTCTAACGGTAAGCAAGTGTAAAGATGATATTTTGTATAATATATATAATAATATATATATTATAATGTATATGTGTATATATAATATATATAATAATAGAATATACATTATGTAATAATACTTGGAAAAAGGATATATAGCTTTTTGTTGTATATAACAAAAAAAGACTTCTGTAAAAACGTATCTTTTATAAAGAGTTCTTTGCCGACACGTGAGATTGGATATATAATATCGAAAATTTTTTGATAGCATGCATCCGCGATGATTGTACGTCAGTAAACATTACATTTTCTCGTCAAGAAGAGAATATATATAGACAAATATTATATAAGAGTATATAATATTTGTTTTTTTTCTTGTTTTTTTTTATGCAGTACAGCTAGAGAAAAAAATGGAAACCAGTAATATCAATGTACATATCTGTGACAAAAAAAAAAAAAAATCATAAGAACACGTTTTTGTGTCAAAATGTAAATGCAATAAAAATATATTATTTAATGAAAAGTCTGTTTTTCCGAAGAAACTTTGATTTTAAATTCTGCGAGCATCACTTTTATTTTACCGTTGATATTACTGACGTCCATTTTTCATAATCTGCACGAGATATATCTAATTCTTCCATTTCACATATATATTTATTTATACAATAGTTTTAGTTTGTTTTAAATATTTACTTTATGCATGTGTATTTATATATATATTTGCTTAACGCTCTTATTGATATTCACACTTTTTATTTTAAATAATACACATTTTACGACACGTGACAACTCTTTCGGCGACAAACCAATAATAAATATCAATAAAAGCATTACACGTATAAAATAAACCATATTTATGATTAACCCGGGAGTAGTCGCGTGGGGTGTTTTTTACACCCCAGCGTCGAAAAAATGAAGCTCACGTCACAGTAGTTGTTTTATTCTTTTATGAAATAAGTAAATTTTGGTCGACCGAGCCGTTTATGCAGGATGTTATGCAGAAATAAGCGCGTATATATATATGAATATATATATATATATATGAATATATATATGAATATATATACGAGTTCACAAGTAAATTTTTACAAGTGAGTTTTTGGATTGAGATTTCAATCCTTAAAATCCTACAGGATGCTATATTTG
>QVOB01006167.1:0-12751 GCA_014839585.1 Pseudomyrmex concolor
CACTTTTAAGAATCGCGGATTAATATAACACGTATCAGACCACGTTTCGAAAATTGTTAGTCAACTGAAACAGACACCTACCCTTGTATTATTTCACTTTCAACGACTGTGCGCAATTGTCATATTTGATCACCGTCTTCCGTCTTTGAATTTGAATTTTTTGATCGATGTTCTCCAAACTTTCATCAATGTACCGATCTTTTGTCGCATCAAACACATCTGATTGTAACGAAATGTTTTCGCCGTTTACGTCGTTTCCGAGAGCTGTGATTTAGAATATGTTTGTCGTAGCAATTTAAGATTAATAAAGAATATTGCCAACTGGTTTATTTGTGGACAATCTTTTACTATTCTATTTCATGTGTGTGTATGTTTTACGTCCATCGTTATTTTATTGATTTTATCGATTATCATGTTTTATTGAATTTTTCGTTTTATACGAATCGTATCGTCGTCGTTATTTTACTTTTGTGCGAATTAGCTCAGCGATAAATATACAATAATTTATGGATAAATTATCCATAAATATTTCGTGTGTCAAGACACATTCTGATTGTTAAATTAATTACGTTACAATCATCTTCGTGTGTTTTTTTTTTTTTTTTTTTTTTTTTAAGTGCACGAGACGTGTCACGCACATTGTGAAGTGCATCTTCCTCAACTCCTACGCTGAAGAATTCGACGACGTAACTTCAACCGATTGTCGTATGATCATCTGTCTCGGATGCACGTCTGAATAATTCTTCAGCATTTTCGTCTTTATGTTTCAGGCATCCGCAAGTTATCTCCTGAACACACCTGCGTGTGCAGGACGGAAACGGACACAGAGATCGGAGAATTTACGGCATCAGAAATACATCCTGTTTTCGGATGAAGAAGAAGTGGTTTGGGGTGTTTCTTTCTGCCAAAAATGCGGACATTACGTATCGCTTTCTACACAGCTTGCAAAGCGAAGCCGACCGAGCACAATAAAAATCAAAACTTACGGAATCAGATTTCTGTATTGTGCGATAGGTAAATGATAGCTGAAGAGGAACATGCGTTATCTCATTACAACTGTGTGTTTGCCACGGTTCGAATATAAGCTTCAATAAAATATACAGCAGCACTCCACAAACTATTTGGCTTATTTTTAAAGAACTCTCTCTGAATATTTTATTCTGATGTAAACAAAGAAATCGTCGCCAACTTTTTACTGAGATAATGGCGTATTTGTTTGTTGAAAAATAAAAATGCTGCGTATTATTGTATGACAGAATCTTTCTTAATATCCGCAAGATGGTCATACTGATATCTCAGATTGTTTCAATTAAAAACATCATCACGCACACACGTTTGTATGAACGACTTATTTATGCGCGTAGAAGAAGACGGAAATGCTGAGCACGTGCAGGTTCACGTCGCGAGGAATATCTCGTTTTTAGATTTAATCGTTTTTTATTACACGTTGCTTGCTGGAGAACTCGATGATACCTGAAAGCCTAAGCCGTACGGCGGACGGTCACATCGTTAGAAATTTTTCTCCCTCTCGCGTGCGCTCGAGCATGCTCTTCAGCATCTTCGTCTCCGTGTTTCAGGACCTTCCGTGGTGCCGCCGTTCGGACCGAACATGATCTGCAAGTATCGACCGGGAACGGAGCGCAAGAACAATTCCGAGGCGTCGAGAAAATCGAAGATACGTCGTAAGGTCAGCGCCGACAACATGAAGCCGTTCCAGTGCCAAAAATGCGGGCGTGGCTTCACCCTGAAGAGAAACAAGGATCGTCATGTGAACTACGAGTGCGGACATGAACCGAGGTTTCAATGCCCATATTGCGGACTACGCAGCAAGCAAACCTCGCCGGTTTACGCCCACATCAGGAAGAAACATCCGGACGAAGAGGTTTTTATCTTCGACATGAAGCTCTGAGCACGAAGATCGCGCGAGTCTCCATTCCATACCTGATCTCAAACTTAAATATACATATTCCGTCTCTCCATTCCGAGCTCTACCGCGATCTTCGTACATTATTACTGAAGAAGACCAGTGTTTCTCAATCTCGCTTGTTATCACCATAATTTTGTTTTTCAACATATATGTTTTTACACTTATTTTCTTTGAATTATTTTTTTTTGTTTTAAATATTTTTCTATAAATGCAATATTGATGAAAAGTCTGTGATTAATGAAACTTCCAAAAGTTTATATCGGGAAGAATAATCT
Organism: Pseudomyrmex concolor; assembly: GCA_014839585.1. Lineage (NCBI taxonomy): Eukaryota > Metazoa > Arthropoda > Insecta > Hymenoptera > Formicidae > Pseudomyrmex > Pseudomyrmex concolor. The sequence continues at coordinate 2,203 of QVOB01006167.1, forward strand.
TGTCTCACGGTACTTAAGATTTTTACATGAAATGTGTGTCTTTGTCTTCTGTTTTTACTTTTTAAATTCAAGTTTATTAATAATTATGTTATACATATTTTTCGTAGTATTTTCGATGCAAGATAAAAAAAAAAAAAGTTTTGTTATTAACCCGGTATTCGTCACACGCTCTCTTTTTGTATTTTAAAATTTTGCAATATTGTACGTTACAAGTCGCAGCAGGTTTTTAGTCGACAAAGGTTTAGTCGAAAGGTAAGTATAGATTTTTATCGGCAAAAAAAAGTATATTTTAACGTAACTTCAGTTTGTTTTTTGTCTACTGCTGAAGTCAAAAGTAAACTTTGCGTGACTATTCCCGGATTAAATTGTATTACGACCAAGAAAGTGTCTTACAAACGGCTGATACCATTTGCGTTGAGAAACATTGTCTCGCATCACCTATCTTGAAGACTCAAGCGAGGATTGAAGCCAAGAAGCGCCATCATCGGAAGAGATGTTTGGATTGGAGTTAATGCCGTAATTTAAGATTCAAAGAAAATTGTTGTGCTTCTACTTTGTAAAAATCACAATTTGCTTGTATGTACGTTGTTTTGTATAATAAAATTTTATCGCAGTTTTTATCTCATGTCTACCGCTGTGAGACGCTTGGCTTGACGCAGCAGGGTAGACATTCATGAAATACTTGTTCACAATCCCCCTTTTTACACACATATATATGTATATATTTGACCAGCCGCGAAGAAAGATGAAATCTCTCATCACCCGAAGACTGCACAACCGACGTTACATACGTCTTCGACTTTTTAAAAAATAGATTTCTAGTTGAAAATAAATTTCTAGTAGAATTCTCGTTAACAAATAAACACACGGTAGTGATTTAGATCTCCGAGTAGTAGTAATTCCTAACACAGACACACTTTGTCTTCATAGTCTGCGCATTGCTGAACACAACAAAAGTTCGTCAGGAAGATGTCTCACGGTTCTCAAAGGTATTCTTCATTATTAACCCTTTACGGTTCTAAACACCGAATGGAGCTCCACATAAAGTGACAGACATTTCTGTACGTGTTAAATATGTATTTCGTACATATACAAATTGGCGACTAAGTCAGATGCTTGCAATGTTCACAAAATATCTTCTCTCATTATAGCACGATTAGTGGTGTTGTTAAAATTTTAATTACACATTCGAATTTTAATTTTAAAAGATGGAAAAATTAACATTTTATAACATACAAAGCATGTAAAAAAATTCTGAATTGCACAATAGGCAAATTTTTCACGAGATATTATTGACAAAGTATAAACAATAAAGATTAAAAAAAAAACATTTTTGTATTTTTTGTATTGTCATTTATAACTTCTTGTATTTACGTTGTTAGATAGTAAAATAAGAAAGAGGATATTGAAATGAGCTGTATCGATGAAAAACTGAATGCATTACGGATCAAGTGGAAATGTCAAAGTTTCTTCGGACCGTAAAGGGTTACTGCAATGAAGAAAAATACGAATAATATATCATTTTTAACTGTTTTCGACGGGAGCAAGATTCAAAGGTTTTTTTTTTGTTGGCTTTTGAACTGGCTCCCTCGAACTCTCATCCTCGTAGAACGAGGTCGCGGCCAACTAACCGGCCAACCTTGGAAATTTTCCAGGTTTCTACGCGCCGGCTCCACAGCTAGACAACTTCATGTTGTTTCTATCCAACAACTTCGAGTCCCGAATCGGAGATTCGGGATATAGCTCCGAGAATAGTTACTATTCTCTTTCGAATAGTAATCGCAAGAGGAACTATTATAAGATGAAGGCTCAGCTGCGACAAGCATTTGCCTGTCCGAATTGCGATAAAACCTTCACCACCAAGGGCAACATGACTCGACACTACCAGTTAGAGTGCGGCCAGCCGCCGATGTTCAAGTGCCCGTACTGCGAATTCCGCAGCAAGCAGACGTCTAACGTGATGTCCCACGTCAGGAACAAGCATCCCGGTGAAAAGGTTACTTACGTAGACCTGAGACGTGAATAGGACTCGGACAAGAACAAGAATCCCGGACATTCCGCTCCCGAGAACAAGCACTCGTGGTTATCAATGGGAGATGAACTCACACTTTGAACTTTTAGTAGATAGAGCTTTGTGCGATTATCTAAATCATCTCGTCGGGAGTCTCTCAATTCACACGTTGTCGACTTAGATATATGTTAATAATATTATCGGCAATTTAAATTAATCGTGTGAGTTGTTGCGACTCCGCGCGAAATTTCCGCTCACGAAACGTCCCTAGTTGTTAAGAGTTGTCACAATCACGGTGCGGTTCTTACGTCGCGTGCCCTTATTGTACACGATGTGTTTTTTTTTTTTTTTTTTTTTTTTTTTTTTTGTTAGTTGCGTAGCAACGCGACGCGACGTGACAATCTCGCCGTGGGGTTCCAAATGTGAAGTGAGAGCGCGTAACGAACAAAACGAGCCGTGTGAGATTCCGTAGCGGCTGGAATAGTGGGACTCAGTATTATCGCCACAGATATTCTCTCCGTCTCTTTACACGTTACGAAATATCTCCATGCTTAGCGGTTAATGTGCCGGCGCGCGGAGCCTCTCGATATGTGCTTGCGGAGAGTTTGTATAAACTTTGGGCACAATTTTATCTTTATATTACAGATTACGCGAACGCAAACAAGGCATTTAATTTTTTAGTTTGCACAGAGATACATTTTTTATTATTGTTGTTTGTACTGCTGGTTGTTTTCTATTTTCTATTATTTGCGGTTTTAAGTTAATGTGTTATTATATGTGTACATAAATTGAAAGTAGGGTTTTTTTAAGTTTTTATTATGTAAATGTTTTCGCGAGATAGTTTTTACATAATTAATTGTTGTTTTTAAATTTTTAATCAGAGATTTATTACAGTAGTAAAGTTTTTTGTCTGTTGCTCGTTTATACAAGTTTAATTATATTGTCAATCGAAAATTACATATTAACGAAAGCTATCCTGTAAGAGTATTCGCATTGCAAATAATTCTGGAATATAGCGATTCGAATCAATAAAATAATTTGCTAGAAAGTACTATTTGATTCACTTAATTTGGTTAATTATCTTGAACATGAAAACATTTAAACATTTCAAGACAATTCCAGTAATGCTCAACTTAATGTCAGTCAATACACGACATTCGTACGACGGTCGGGAACTAGTGCGATGCAATTGCCAGCAATTCCGACGCGATTGCGAGGTTCTCTCCGAGAACTCGCACTTTTAAGTAAGCGAGAGAGCACATTCGCGGTTCCGGCATTCGCGCGCTGTCCAATAATAAGCAATTTCTCGATTATTAGGAGCTATATATATAAGAAAATCGTATGTTTTTTAAAAAAACCACATGTAGCCGTATACGTTTAAATGATTCAGGTTGTGAGATTGACGATGGTTGAGACGCGCGCGTAAGAAAAACTTTCGCGTGCGTCTGTAAAATAAATATCAGAAGATCGATCCGACCGGGCAAGAGGCCGGAACGACCGGCTCGTGTGTGTAAGTCGTGTTATTATTAGTGAAGAAATTGTTGTTGATTTTGACGAATCGGAATTGTTAAACAGAGACACAAAGCATTCGCGCGTCTCGAAGACTGAAAATTGTTGCTAACGGGAGCAGTAAGTTTTTGAGAGAACAGGGTTTTTTCAAGCGGTCGGAACAAACGTAATTATATCTTCTGTTCTTGTTAATACGATATAAGAAACCCAAACGTGTGTTGTCCTTTTCTGTGATTTTATTCTCACAAGCACCGCGATCGCGCGACGACGTAGTACGAATACAATTCACTTCGTTAACGTTTCTCCTGTAAGTAGAAATACCCAAGTGCTACTCTCTTCAAGTTACGAAGGCACCAGTTTTTTTTTTTTTTTTTTTTTTTTTTCGCGGACACGTGTGCCTGCTTTCGTTTTGCCCTCGCGCGACGGAAGAGTCTTCGTTTTAGAGACACACGTTTAGTGGCCGACTGTTTTCGTTGCTGTGATATAATTATTGATCGTGTGGCAATATAATAAGTTACATATGTAATATGTATATATATTATATATATATATCTATATATATTTGACAATATACAGAGTGGAGTGGGACAGGTGACTTCTTGTGTAAAAACGCGCGATGTATCGGACAATGCAATGAATGATGTTTTGTATAGATCGTCGTCTTTCTTGAGAGCAAAGCATTATGAGATAGAGAGAAAAACTAACTTGTTCTAACTTTTCGATTTTATCTTTACACAAGGAATTAGCCTCTGCACGGATGTTGTGCCTCTCGTCCTATCTCATCCTGTATTGAATAAAGAAAAAACCCATAAAAAAAAAAAAAAAAAAAACGCGTGATCGTGCACAGTGAGAAATAAAATGTGGTACCGCAAAGCTGGATGCGCACACTGAGCGAACGAACAGAAGAACGAAAAGACTAGGCTCCTCTCGTGTGTTGATCATTTCGGCCCACCGTTCATCAATCGAATGTTCGCTGTTCGTTCGCTAAGTAAAGCACATCCGGCTTGAATCCATTGTAGAGAGACAATTGTTCTTCGTGCATTCCGTTAGTTATCATTGAAGTTAAGTTTTCTCTAAACTTTAGAACGTTTTTGCGCGCATGGAATCCCATCTACTCGGGGTATCCTGACGACTTAACGAGATTCCGGGCAATTACTAATGTAGTTCCGTGTGTCGAACTGTGTATGACAGACTATATATATATATATATATATTTTAATCGGTAGCAATTTTCCGCGATACGTTTTATTATCGTATATCGTCGCTGTGGAATTGTAAAATAAAAATAAATCGATGTTTCGGACACCCTACCTGGCAAAAATGTGCTTCAATATTTTCCAGCTGGTTTTTTTTTTGTTCACTTTCTTTTCGATATCTTCTCTCTTCGATATCTGTCCTCTTGATCTCACAATCATTTGCAAAAACCAAGAAACGAGTTCCCGATACATGCCGAAAACACAGAAAGTCTCACCGGACATACTTTCTCGTAACTGCACGGTAGGTGATCTAACGAACCGATGACTCTGTCCTATTTTTTTTCATCACGTTCCATCTAAGACTGTGAGAAAACTAACATCTAAGACTGTGTACTTGAATTGACCTTTTTCAATCAAGTTTCCTTACCTGATCAACTTATCCTTTTTTTTTTTTTTTTTTTACACAAATACCCAGATTAATCGTCAGCACTTGAAACTGATAATCTTCTATCTGTAGTGCTTTGTACCGAAGGTTTCGACGTTTGTAATGAAATTGTTCTCTTCACAGAGTCAGGAAAAAACAAGAGAGTGTGGTCTAGACTATTTTTTTTTTTTTTTTTTTTTTTTTTTTTTTTTTTTTTTTTTTTTTTTTTTTTTTTCTTTGTTTCTTTTTTTCAGCCTATACTTATATATCTATGTTTTTAACAGATTTGCCATTTGTTGTTGCCGATTAAAAAAAAAAAAGACATGTATCGATGTGTGTCCGAAAAGAGCGGAAGTTATCCGCGACTTTCGACTCACAGGTCAATTTTTGTTTTTCAGATGCATACGCGATGGAATCATCGTACCACGCGAGCTTTGTGGGAAACAACAACGGAATTAACGAGCCTACCAAGCAGTCTCAGAAACTTCTCCACTACTGTCCCAAGTGTTTGCGCAGCTTTACCTTAAAGAGCAATCGCAATCGTCACTTCAGATACGAGTGCGGCTATGAACCTAGATTCAAGTGTCCTTATTGCGAGCTGCGCAGCAAGCAGACGTCGCACATTTACTGTCACATTAGAAAGAAGCATCCTGCGGAAAAAGTTTTCGTCGTTGATTTAAAGTCGTAACTGTTTAATCGAATAATCAATTTGACTCGGATTTTCTCTATGCGGAAAATCTAAGAAATATATGTTTTATTTTGTATATTTCAACTATTTTTAATAAACTTTCCCTCTTAATACGTCTTATCTTCAGAAATTCCGATCACACTTCTATGTTTTATTAGTCACTAACACACACACACACACGCGCGCGCGCGCGCGCGCTTAGTTTCTAGAAACTATGCTTTCAGGATTTATAGACCGATTTTAGTAAATACTTAGTAAGTATACTTTATAAGTATTTAGTAATACTTTAGTAAGTGTTTTGTAAATATTTTTATTTATTAACTTTGTTATCAGGTAGGGATATACACGAGTACAAATTGTTTTAAAAGTAAGAGAGTATTTTAAGTGTGACGCAATGTAAAGAACAAACCATTGTTTAAGTATTGAAAGTGTAACAATAAAAGAGAAGTAGCGACTATATATAAATATTAAATATTTATTATTTAAATATTAAATATTTATAATTTTAACAATATATATTTAACAAAAGTAGACGAGTATGTGTTGCTTCTGCTCGTGAAAAAGATGCGTAATGAAAAGCGCGCGACGAAAGGGAGCCGTTTATTAGAAACTTGTATTCTGCATCAGTTAAAATAATCGCAGGATATCTTTCTGCATCGCACGCGCGATTTAACTTAAATGCCGTTCCGCTCCAACAAAAACACAATTACAACACACTTAGCACCCATATCGTCCGCGATTGCTAATGTTGACTTTTCCTCTAACTGGACTGTCATTTGCTTTCAGCTCTTCTGTACGAGACAGAAACTTCTTTACGAACTCTCTACGACAGGAAGTCCGGCGAGGGTTTGAACGTGAGAGAGTGCTATCGGCGCGGCGGTGGACGTCGAAGAAGACGCGGCAACAAAAATCACGTGTGTCCGAAATGCGGCAACGGTTACATGGTGATCAAAAGTCTTAAGCGACACATACGCTACGAGTGCGGCCAACTTCCTAGATTCACGTGTCCGTACTGCGGTGTTCGTAGCAAGCAGAAGAATCACATCAGACGGCACATTATGAGGAAGCACTACGGTCAATACATCCACGTTATCGAGTCGCCTTATTGATCAAGGAAATCAGTTCTGTTCATACTTGTTCTTCCGGGAAAGTAAATCCCGGAAGCGTCTGTGTGTGACGTTTCGTGTTTTGCTGTATTTTTCACTTTTCGTTTCAAATTTATTCTGACGTCTCTCTCTCTCTCGTGTGTGTGATGAGGAATCATGAAATGTTACGTATATCTTATCTGTATAATCAGTTTGTTAACAGTGTATTGGATGAAATAAAAAGCATTTCTCATGGTATTCGCTGTTAAGTATATTGGTTTGTCGAAGTAATCTTGTTTTTTTTTCTTCACTTTCATTAAAAGGCCTATGCTGATGCAGCTCCTCTGAGTCAATTGGATGCACTTCAACGGCTTGCGCAAAAAAAAAAAAAAAAAAAAAAAAAAAAAAAAAAAAAAAAAAAAAAAAAAAAAAAATCTTCAGGATAAAGGTGACGGGACGTAACTCGCGGTAACATTCGCAAAAAAGCCTCTTCACGATCTTCTTCATTTGTATCTTTTTTTTTCTTCACGCTCGGTACTACACGCGCGTTTTCCCGATCGCTCTGACTAACTCCGTGTTTCGTTGATTTCTTTTTTAGACACGAAGGCGATCGAGCTGGAAACCAATCTCTCATCAATGTTGGGCATGTGCACGGTGCTGATGAAAGAGTCCGAGAACTTCGGCCACGAGGAAGAGAAGCCGCTGAGCACGAAGAGACGTCGGAGCGGAACCGACATCGAGCGGCACACGTGCTCGCGGTGTTTTAAAAGCTACGTGCACGCGTGGCATCTGAACAGGCATACGAAGTTCGAGTGCGGTCAGGAGCCGAGGGTCCAGTGTCCTTACTGTTCCGCCAAGATGAAACAGCGCGGTCACGTTTACAGGCACATCCGTCAGTGCCATCGGGGCCAGAACGTTTACGTGATCGATCTTAACTGAAACCCATGAAAAGCAAAAAAAAAAAAAAAAATATCAATTAATATTAAAACTAATATCATTACGATCTGATTTATCTTGTTTCACTTGTTTTCTATCTAGATACATACAGTGTTCATTTATCTAATTTCGGAATAATCTTGTATTGTATATTGCGATGTTTGTTTGTTTGTTTTTTTTTTTTTGTTTTTTTTTTACAGTTGTAGTATTTGCTATTTTTAACGCACGGAATAGAAGTTTTTCACAAAGTTGTATCTGCCACTTGTGTCTACCGGATTACCGCAGTGCTGATGCTGAAATATCTAGTCATCACGATCAGACTTTGGACGCAGTACGAAGAGAAAAGAAAGTTGAACGGTCCGAGTTCGGCAGAACAGTAAACAGCCACACTGTATCTGTAATATCGTTTTCTTCCGAAGGAACAAATAAAAGACAATATTTTCACACTTAAACTGCCGCAGACTCGTTTTACCCACCAAAGATTCACCGTTGTCTACTTATAGTTAACTGCAAATTGAATAAAAAAGGTGCTCGACGTTGTCGTTTTACTTGTATTTTCGTATACACACATTAATTCAGAGACGTTTCTTTTTCCGCAACTAACGCGCCCTGTTTTTTCTTCCTCTACCTTCTAGGGTCGTCAAGACCGCGTATGATTTTGCCGAAACACCCGCACGTGCCGAGCTTTCTCTTCCCGATGATGCAGTCTGCGAGTATGCCGTTGATGAAGGAGATGTTCTGGACGGTCAAGCAGCGGAGCGAGTTTCCGTATCGTTGCGAGAAGTGCGGCAAGGGTTATCAGCATCGCGGCACTTTGCTGAGACACACGCGACACGAGTGCGGCAAGGAGCCGCAATTTAAGTGTCCGTACTGCCTGCACAGGACAAAGCAACGCGGCAATTTGTATCAGCATATTCGCACCAATCATCCCGGAAAGAACGTTTTCTCCAATAGCGCGTAATGTTCGAAACATGAAAACGCGCGCGAGTTCTCATTTACGCGCAAATTTTTTTCGATCATTCGATTGTAAATTTGTTTTATGAATCTTTCGTTTCACAAACGTAAGGCGCTACAATATCGACGTGTTAATTTATTAGTCAGAAAGAAACTCCTGATTTGTAAGATAAAAGAGCATTTTTTAGATTTCAGAAGTTTTGTACTTCGTATGTACCGCGGCATCGTTTGAAAAAAAAAACAAAAAAAAAACAAAAAAAACAAAAAAAAACAACATTTACAGTTACCAATAAAGCAAAACTGCATAGCTGCGTATTACAGGCTTGCCATTTTTATAATTTTTTTTGTGTTGCAAAGATATAGGGTAACTTCGGTATATAAGCCGCACCTATCGTAAACTTAATCTATCAAATAGTATTTACTCTAATAGTATTTAGTAATGTTAAAGACAAATTAATTACAGTTACCAATAAAAACTCTATACTGTCTTTTACTATAAAAAAAATCACGAATACAAAATCTTTATTCCTTATATGTTAAAAAAAATCTTTAAATAACAAAAAGGCACATAACGAAGTAATCGCACGCACATTATCATCACTTCTTCTATTTTTTCTGCTCTATGCGGCATAAAATGCCCGGCGTGGCTCAAATCCCGCAGTTACCCTATTTAAAGTATCAAATTGAATTTTTCTTTAAATTTATTTTTGATATATACATTTTTTGCATAAGAGGTAAAAACAATTTTTACAGTAGTCACACATTTGATAAAATATGTCGTAATATGAATCGGGTGGAAATGATAATCGTATCGAATGTTGTGTTTTATTTTGTCATGTTTTTTTAGTCAAAAAATTTTATAACGCAACGTTAATATTCAAACCTGTGAATTTTGTTATTTTTTTTTTTTTTTTTACTGTAACCTGTAATGTACAATTGTTCCATGAATCTGTGTATTTGCCAAATTTTACATAATAAAGACGCTAGAACATTCTTTATGTACTTATGCAGATTAATAACGCGATCCTATATACATGAATATCTAATTATGTCTGTAACGTGAGAGAACACACGGTGTGATTCTGTGACGTACAAAAGCACCGTGAAAAACTTTCTCACACAGGTGATTATCTATTTATTTGACAATATATAGCAGAGATTTTTAGAAGAGTAACTAACAATAAATAAATAAATAAATAAATAAATAAAAAATAAAAAAAAAAACTGATCAGTAAGCACGACGAGTCATCTTGTCGCCTGTTTTCACTCCTGAAAGTGTTTGTGATCGCTTACTAACCGTCACGTTTTATCTTCTTGCAGGAATCGTATCGTGGTTAAGTTACCAGAACCAGATGACCGATCAGCAGAAAGTCGCGTATAGTTTGAGCGCGAAAGAAGGAGCGTTTCGAAGATCGAAGTACGTCGACAGAAATCCGGGTAGCTTCAAGTGTCCGAAGTGCGGCAAGAATTATCGCTGGCTGAGAAACATGAGGAATCACTTGAGGATCGAGTGCGGCAAAGATCCGACCAAGTGTTGCCCGTACTGTCCACATCGTACGAAATATAAGAGCAGTTTGCAGAAACACATTTTCAGAATTCACTGCCGCTGATTTTGACTTGTGTAAATTGTTAATTATTGTTAGTAGATTGTTGTGATTGTTGATTATTGTTAACGATTGTTTATGAACTTGCAACAGGAACTTAATGACGTACTAAAAGGTTTTATTAATAATTTATTCGACGAGA
>QVOB01006209.1:0-7500 GCA_014839585.1 Pseudomyrmex concolor
AAAAAAAAAGATGTTTATACATATTTCTTTTAAGATGTTTGTGTAGTTTTGATATATAAAAACATTTAAGTTTTTAAAAACACGATTGAAAAACATTCTTTGATAGCTAAAGAAGCATACTACATAAATAACTCAATATTTCAGTTTTTGTGGGTTGACACTGTATTGCTTATTAGCATCCATTTGTAGGTATACATGGACGCCCATCTATCAAAGAATGTTTTTTAATCGTGTTTTTAAAAACTTAAATGTTTTATATATCAAACATACACAAACATCTTAAAAGAAATATGTATAAACATCTTTTTTTTTTAAATCTTAAGGCGTAATTTACTCAAAATAGCGATGTAGGATGTTTGTCCTACGTTGATGATATAAGATAGTTCTGTCAGCAAAAAACTTATTTTCCGTGCGTTAACGTTTCGAAAACATCAGTTAAAAGTAACTGTAGCACCGTATGATAATCACTGTATTATATGATAATAACTGTCATTAATATGTTTATTTCGTTATTACAAGGAAGAATTTGCATGTCAAAAAAACCATATTGCAAAGAAATATCTAATAGAAAAACGCTAGTTAAATTCAAGTACGTAAAATTTTACATTAATTATTTTCTAACGGCCTTCTACTCTTTTGAAGCCTTTTACGTATAGTTATTTGAAAAAAGTAAAAGCAAAATATGTCAGGAAAGGAGATCGCGCAAAGAGAAACGCTGAATGTTTTATTGAAAAGCAAAAAGCTCAAAATCGCAGATTTTTTCTACTATTGCATTGTTTTTACGTGTCTTAAAATTTCAATAATAAAAATTTAACTTTACATATTCTAAATAATAATTGTGACATATTTTACAACAACACTGCTTGGTGATGTAAAACAGAACTTGTAGAACAGAAAATGCATTGACGCGCGTCACGTCCGTACGCATAATTTTACACATCTATATTTTCTTTTGACTTTACAAATAACAAAGTCCACACACATTTGTACATTTTATTTAACTTATGACGGAGTCTCACACTTATGCATTTTACTTGATGGCGTATTAACAATAATTTTTTAAAATTATATACACATGTGTTACTTGTCTGCCTAAGTACTTACTTTAAAGTAAACAAAATTTATATAGCTTGCAATCAATTTCCTCACTTGTATATATTTAAATATTTCAATACATTATAAATTATAATGGATACCGCACAAAATATCGGTCCTACACAATCCACTATCTTTAATTTAACTACCTTTAAAAAACTTGAAAACTAATTTAAAAATTATAGCGTTGTTATTATTTTAAAACGACGCTACGCATATATAAAATCATTAATAACCTTTTCGGTGTGGGAAAATGAAATATGAAACCGCGATAACGAGTCGGCTGATAGTACAATGTACAATGATACGACACTTTGAAGTGTCATGACTATAAAATCAACAGTAGTCGACGAACAGCAGTCGTGGCGATAACACATAATATTGCCGAAACTTCAATTCAATGAAATTTCAATTAAAGTGAGTTGGTTTTAGTTTTTGAACGTAACAATAAGTTATTGAATAGCATATGGTTTATACATCTGTATTGTGTTTACTATACGTTATATTTTGATTTCATTAAATAAACAAAATTATCAATTAAATCAAAGTTACATGACAGTTATTGTTTAAATTGTAGAATGGCGTGTTACTGGGAAAATATATTACTGGTGATAATAGCGCTGATTGGTTTGAGATTGCTCATAAAAACCAGCGTTCTCACGTGGAAGAAATTTGTCGCGCCCAATCTTGGACTTGGCATCGATTTGACAACGCAAGGAAAATGGGCTGTTATCACGGGTGCGACCGACGGACTAGGAAAAGCGTTCGCCAAGGCGCTCGCACAAAAGGGCATGGACATCGTACTGGTCTCGCGATCCATGTCCAAGTTGAAGGACGTAGCTGCCGAGATTGAACGGGATTATCGAGTTGACACGCGTGTCGTGGAAGCCGATTTAACCGAGGGTCAGATTGTTTATGCGGAAATTGCCAAAGCGACGCAGGACTTGGAGGTAATGACTCCGATATAATTGAAATTTTTTCGCATCTATGCACGAGAAGCTAGTGATTCAGAGAAATGTGGAGAGATTAAAGATAAGAGAGAAAAATTCAAGTATTATTTTTCTTAAAAAGTTCTTTTTTTAGAAAAATAAATTATAATGCAGCCGGAAATATAAAATAATGTTTCTTATACAGGTCGGCGTTCTTATTAACAATGCCGGAGCTAGTTACGACCACCCCGAGCTGTTCGCGAATTTATCGGAGGAAGTCGTTGCGCAAATATTACAATTGAACGTCGCCGGTGTCACTGGGGTCACGCGAGCGGTGCTACCTGGCATGTTGGAACGCAAAAAAGGAGTTCTCATTAATGTTAGTTCCACAACGGCGGCTATTCCGAGTCCTTATTTGTCCATTTACTCCGCCAGCAAAGCGTACATCGATAAACTCAGCGCCGACTTAGCTGTAGAAGCAGCACCGAGAGGCGTCACTGTTCAATGCATCATGCCCGGGCCGGTTGCCACGAAGATGTCCAAGATCAAGTAAGAATTCGTTTAATTCTATTCGCAACTAGAAAATCGTGAAATGTTGCAAAGAAAGAATAGAGAGATAAACGTGTATTTTAATTAAATAAATTATTTCTAATGAACATTAAATGTACTATCATATATAACTCGATATCAAATAATTATAGATTTCAATATTTTCAACATATGAAATCAGTTTCAATTGGATGTCTTTCAATATAATTACAATAGAGATACGTGTGTGTGTGAAAGCATGTATAAATACACAATCTCTCTATTTATGCTCGTGAACGACAAATCAGCGATTGTAATTAAAAGTGGCGCTTATGCCAAGCCGCATTTCGCTCTGTATCTTATATAAATTTTAAATACATTGGCGAATATATTTACATTATGTCCTCTGCTTTGTTATAAATTATTCTGCGTCCATTCTCTTTGTGTGATTGGTTTCTTATTCTCTATTTCTTCTTCAAGAGAGTTTAGTATTTTATTAAATTTTACCTTATTGCGCTTTCTCTCGCAGGAGACCGACTTGGATGGCACCTACCCCAGAGAAATATGTCGAAGCTACGTTGAAGACCGTCGGTATCGAGTCGCGCACGACCGGATATCCACCGCATTCTCTCATCGTCGGAGTCGTAAACGCGCTACGTTACATATGCGAAGCGGGCGCAATTTGGTTGGTGGCAAGAACGATGCTCAACATTAGAGGACGTTTCCTTCGCAAAAAGATGAAGAGTCAAAATATGGAGACGTTGCAACACAAAGATGCAGTCACAAGTTAATTAATTGATGAAGTAACGACGTTACTCTCGGAATTATTCGTTTGTTCAATATTTTGTTATTTACGCATAATTACTTTAATACGGACCTTACGTAATATACAACTGAAAGATACATGTGCATTCAATTTTACGACGATTTTAAATCGTTAACTTTTGTGTCGTGTAATTCATTATTTAAAAAACTAAATTGTATACACGTCATCACTGCTTTTCAAAAAATTCCTTTTCGCGATTTGAATAAATATTTATATTTTACTTTCTTTGAAATATTAAAATTTTTGCACATACATTTAGCATTTATTTTACTGACTTAATTTCCCTAATAATTGAACACAGACAGCCTTGTATGAGTCTTGTTTTTTTTATAAATGTATAAAGTTTATTTTTGCTTATAGGAGTTATATGACGCACGTAGAAATCTAATTATATGCGAGTTTTGAAAAAAAGTTACAGAGAAAATAATTTAGTAAACAAATCAAATTTTGACTGTTAAAAGGTATTAAATAAATAAAATAAAAAAATTACATAAATGAGTCAATACACAATAATTTAAATCTCATTATATAAGTGAGTCAATTGATACACAATAATTTAAATTTAGCACGCGACGAAATAACGTGCGTTTACGTCAAAAACATTTACATCAATATTCATATTAAAATGATTACATGTGTAAAAATTAATATGTCTAAACTAGATTGTTATTTATAATTAAAAGTATATTTTAATTGTATATTTGATATTTAATTAACGCGTTTTAAAATTATTTGTATAACGTGTAGAAAATATTTAAGTGTTTATTTACAACAAGAAACGCTGTTTTGTTAGAAACTTGTAAACGATAAGGTACCTTTTCATTTTTCGAAAATATTCTTTTAAAGTTACAAATATAATGCAACAATAAAGCTTTATATATCTTTTATATAAACAGAGAAAAGCGACTGAGAATTGTTGAGTATCCATTTCGATCGTCGGAAGTGAATATCAATACTTATCAACACACACACGCAATTTATAAAATAAACATAGTTTACTTTTCAACGAAATTGTAACGTGAAAGACACGTGTTTGTGTACGAGATCAGGTCAACCAACTACAAAATTATCGTAATCTGTTGATCAAACGTTGATTGTCAACGGACAAATCGTATTGCTCTAGTAATTAAATTAACCAATCACACGTAATCGCGACAGAGTTGCTTCAGTTCACAAGCATGCGTGTGTACTGAAACATGAATCTAGCTTTAGTACACACGCATGCTTGTGAACTGCACGTTTTCTGTAGATTTTCTTTTGCGCTGAAGCAATATGGCCGTCTAGTGTTCGTCGATCGCATTTACCGAATAGAGTACTCGCTGTTTCATACAGTACAAGCGAAGGAACGCTCGTTTCGAAACGTGCATCGCAAGCAGAAATCCCGAAGAGAGTCGATCAGAAGCAGAAGAGACACGCGGCGCGAACAAAACCAGTCAGTCGATCGCAAGTCATGGTGTGCATCTAACCTCTTAGAAACCGCAAGCGAAACAATCACGTTTCTTCTTGTGCTCGGCTCTGTGGTGGTCGAGCTTATCGCGTGATACACGTGTTTACACACGAGAAAAGAGAGATTCTGCCCGTGCTCACACGCACGTCGTTACCTGTGTGTTTTCCATCGCCCCGATAACCGATGTCCGCTGGCATGTTCTGCACGACGACAGCGAGGCCGTTCATCCTGCGATACATCCTCGCGTACAACGAACCTTGTGCACTTTGTTGGAGATCGAATAAACTGAAATAGTGTTTACTGCAACTGCTATATGTGATTGCGATTGCGGATCTCGATCGACTTATTTTTTTATAAATATAGTTTATTTGACGTATGTATATACATAATAATATATATTGTATCGTCATCCGTTCACTGTTCATTGTTGTCGCGATATCTCGGATACTATTGAGAGAACATCTCATTTATAACAATTAGAAAACGCATTACGCATATATATATATATACTTGTACATAAGTCACACGGTGTTCGTGTATATGATTTTTGTTTTGTACATGCAGCTAGTAACAACACAATGCGTCTTATCAGTGTAGAAAAGCTCAGCAAGATTCAGAACGATGCCACATGTATCAGAAACATATGTATATTGGCGCACGTGGATCATGGAAAAACCACATTGGCGGATTCTCTCGTCGCGAGTAACGGCATCATCTCCAACAAATTGGTTGGCAAGCTTCGTTATCTGGACAGCAGACAGGATGAGCAAGTACGCGGAATCACGATGAAATCCAGCTCGATAACGCTCTATCATGTTTCCAACAAAAAGGATCATGTGATAAATCTGATTGATTCTCCAGGCCACGTGGACTTCTCCTCCGAAGTGTCAACGGCTGTTCGACTCTCCGACGGAGCTTTTATTCTGGTCGACGTGGTTGAAGGTGTGTGTCCGCAAACACGTAGCGCTCTGTCCATCTGCTACGTGGAGGGTTTGAAGCCTATTTTATTACTTAACAAGATCGACAGACTGATCACGGAAATAAAACTGACGCCTTTGGATGCCTATGTACGTATGACACAAGTTCTGGAGCAGGTTAACGCTATTATGGGCGAGTTGTTCGCGAGCGACGTGATGGAACGCGAGGAACGAGAGGAAACTGTCGCGACAGCCACATCAGACAAGACAAACGAGGGAGATTCGTCTGATTGGCAGTCGGTGCTCGAAGAATTAGACGATTCACATCTGTACTTTTCTCCCGAGAAGGGAAACGTTCTCTTCACGAGCGCGTTGGACGGCTGGGGATTCGGCATAAAGGAATTCGCGAAGATCTATTCGAACAAATTGGGATTCAGCGAAAAGGTTCTGCGTAAAACATTGTGGGGAGATTTTTATATAAACAGCAAAACGAAGAGGATCATGAAAGGAGCTCAAGAAAAGGCCAAGAAGCCACTTTTTGTGCAATTTATTTTGGAAAATATTTGGGTGTTGTACGAGACCATAGTGGTGCGAAAAGATAAAGATAAGTTGCCAATTATGGCGGAAAAGTTAAATATTAAATTGACAACGCGGGATTTAAGACACACGGATCCGAAGGCTCAGTTGCAAGCCGTTTGCTCGCAATGGCTTCCTTTAGCGCAGACTTGTCTCGACACAGCGTGCAAGAAGATTCCCGCGCCTAATTGCTTGACTGATGAAAAAATCGAACGATTGATCAGCGGAAATAACGACTTCTCCGCTCTACCTCCTGAAACCCGGCAGCTCAAAACGGCATTCTCGTTGTGCAGTTCGTCATCGAGCGCACCGATCATCGTATTCATATCAAAAATGTTTCCAGTGGAAGACGACATGCTGCCCGAGAACAGATCGAAGTATTTGACACCGGAAGAATTGGCGCAGAGAAGAGAGATCGTTCGGCAAAAGCATGCGGAACGATTGAAAGCTACTGCCGAAGAACACGAGGAAAGTACGCGCGACACGATTGTTTCCAACAACGACAACAGTGTGGAACATGCGAATGTCACGGACAACAAGTCGGACGGCGCGTTGGTTGCCTTCGCCCGTGTGTATTCGGGAACCATCAAGACTGGAAATGAAGTGTACGTTCTGGGACCGAAGCACAATCCCGCCGTTGCTCTGGAACGCGAGAAAGCGGGCGAGGAAGTGGATTCGTCGCTCGTGCTCAAAGATTTGAAATCCGGCCAACACATCACGAGAGTAATTATAAAGAAATTGTACATTCTCATGGGACGAGAGCTGGAAGCCGTCAACGAAGTACCGGCGGGCAACGTCCTCGGAATTGGCGGATTGGAAGAACACGTTTTGAAAACTGCGACTCTCTCGACGACGATCGCTTGTCCCCCGTTCACGGAACTAACCTCTCTATCTGTTCTCATCCTGCGAGTAGCTCTGGAACCGAAGCATCCCACCGACCTGCCGAAGCTTATTAGCGGCTTAAAATTGCTGAACCAGGCGGACGCCTGCGCCACCATACACATACGGGACAACGGCGAGATCATTCTCAGCACCGCCGGCGAAGTTCATCTCGAGAGATGTTTGGAAGATCTCAAATTACGATACGCAAAAGTGGAGATCAACGTGTCGGAGCCGAACGTGGCGTTTCGCGAAACTATAGTGCCACCCCCGAAACTCGATATGGTGAACGAGGCGATCGAG